>JAWQRJ010000005.1:0-60428 GCA_033557515.1 Diorygopyx duplodentatus
CATCTAATTCTTTTTGTGCTTGAGCTTGTAATTGCTTATCGAGAAGTTGTTGTTCATGTTCTCTTTGAGCTTTATCCTCTTGCTCTTTTTGAAGTCTAGCTCTTTTTCCTATTTGAATAATCTCTTGCGTAGAGCTTGCAGTGAACACTTCAGCATAATCTAAAATATCTCCTCCTAGTGTGTTTAGGTTAAGCAAGGTATTTATTAGATTTTGTCTTTGACTCTTATTCTTAGAATTATTTACTGGTAAAACTCCAAATCGTCTTAAAGGAAATCCTTCGTCATTTAAATATACATATGCTCGACTACCATCAGTTTTTGTGAAGGCGAAATCTGCATCTTTATAGTTTTTTTGACAATATTGTGCTACAGATAAATGAACTTCTAATGCTTCTAAGTATGCTTGAGACATTTTACTGAATCTATCTTCTGTTTGAGCATAAGATGCTTCTACTCCTTGTTTAACTCCTTGAGCCGTTTCATATTCATTAGGATTACCCATCCTTTGAGGAGTTAAACCTATTTGCTCTATAGCTAATCTTTTCCAATTCTCTGCCCATTGCATTCTAGCTGTGATATGATTAGTATATGACATATCTTGATATATAAACGAGTTTCCTTGTGGAGAAGCATGATTAGTATTTTGTTTTGAAGTATCTATAGGGGCTATACCTGAAGTTTTAACAAAATCCATTAATTTGCCCAAGGCATCTTCAGTATCTCCATATGTTTTATACTCCGATGGTAAAAGATTTATATCAAATAGGAAAAATAATCCTAGCTCTTTTTCCATCATGTTCATAATTTGATTCAAATTAATATTATAAGCAATTTGATAAGGTCTTATTTTATCTGCTATAAAGTTAGAATCAATTACTCCTGCAACAGGTATCATAACATCTACTAGAAGGTCACTATTTCCTTTTAGTTGATAAGGTAATTCGTCATCATAATAAATAACACCTTTATCTTTACCAATTGTACCTGCGTTTATTTTTAAGAATTCTCTAATAACAGGTTGATAAAATGAATACAATGTATTATCTTTCATCTCCTTTATCGCATCTTCTAAAGATGTTTTGTTATCTTTAATTAATCCTTTTTCTTTGATAAATTCAGGAAGTAACTCGTTGGTAAACATTTCTGTTTGTTTGAGACCATTTTCGTCTTCATAAACAGCAATGTATATTTTTTTATAGGAACGATAATAACCTTCTGTTACTAAAACTGTATCATTTCTAATTTCGAAATCTGTTCTATCTATTTGACCAAATCTTGCATTGTAAGTCATAAATTGGTCAAGATAATATGGAACTTCAATCTCTCCTTCATCAGTTTTTACAATATTTCGTCCCATAGGTATTCCAAATAAATCTTGAGCTTCTATCGCATCTTCATATTCAAAATAGTTATAAAAAGGAACTTGAACATTTTCTCCAAACAGTGCTCTATTTAAGCCTCTGGCTGAATCTAAAGACTCTTCTTTTGTAAAATCAGTGAACTGTCCATAAAAAGTATCTAAGCTTTTTAAATCATCTTGACTTAACTTATGTCCATATCTTTCTCTAATTTTATAAATAGGTGCTCTAAATTGTCTACCTACATATTCCCTGTCTTGAGGTCTTACAGCATCTTCTTCTTTAGAAAAGAATACTTGTAAAGGATGCCATCTTTCAGGTTTATAAAAGTCGTAACCAATATAGTAGTTTCGGAAAAATTGACCTGTTAAGCAATAATCTAACATTTCTGACCTAACTAATTGTTCCATTCTAAACCTAACGGAATCACTCTCTATGACTGAATTCGCCCACTCAACAGCTTGAGTTTTCCATCCTCTCATATCTCTTTCAATATCCGCAGGAGTTTTTATAGAATTTTTAATTTGTTCTAACTGTTGTAAATATGCTTGTTGTTCTTCTTGGCTTTCAAATTCAGTTTCTTCCGTGAAACCTTGTTCAGCCATTACTTTTCTAACTTCAAAGTTGAATCTTTCAACAACATATTCATTTAATCTTCTAGTTCTTTCTCTTAAAAATTCATTCTCCGTGTAATTATCTACACAATCTATATTAAAATCATCTTGATTAGATAACCACTCTCCTACTAACTGATTGACAATTAATCCTATTAAATCATAATGCTTTACAAAGGAAGGGATATTTATTCCATCTCCGACTAAATTTTGTACAGTATCTATTGTACTGAAATCTTCATCGGTATAATCTGCCCATACTAATTTACCATCAATCATTTTATAGTAGTCTTCCAATTTTCTTTTCTCTCTACTCTGTTGAATGGCTATAGATTCTAAGGCATCCATTGTTACTATCGCTAACTTATCATTCTTTTTACGAACTTTATCTGTTATCTGATTTGGCAATGAATTAGTGAAAATTCTTTTTTTCATTTTAGAAATATTTTTTTGATTTATTTCCAGAAAAATATGGACTACCCATTTTCTTCTGTTTTTGTGAAGAATGTCTCATCATATCTCTTCTTCTTTCCAATTGTCTTGATACGTCAGGAAACATATTTTGACAATACAAATAGAATTCATAACCTAAACAACTCATAAAGGAAGTTATACGGTCTACGTTATTTCCATCTTTATAGGCAATTATTTCATCTAATAACCCTATATCATCAATATTTTGGACTCCTAATTTAGTTATTATATTTCCTTCTTCATCTTCTTCTGTAAATCTCCTCTTAGTGTAAGATAAACATAAAGAGAAAAGCTTATCCTTATTTTTCTTACTGGAAGGGTTCCATCCGTATTTTCTTCTTCCTGTGCTTTTCATTGTAGCCTCTCCATCAAAATCAATAGATTCTACTAACCATATATCAGCTACACGTCTTAATTCTAAAAATGTTTGGTAATCTGTATCAGCATTTTCCATAAAACATTTTGCATTAAAGGCTTTTTGAAGAAGATATATTTGATGGTGAAGTTTTCCATGAGGGTCAGGTCTAGAAGCTATAGAAGCTACTATTTTTCCACAATGCTTGTCGAAACCTGCATCTACCTTATAAATATGAAAAGACCCAATAGAGTCAGTTGTTGATTCTTCCTGTTTGTAGTCGTCAAATCCTGCTACATATAGGTAATCTGGTGGCATGTCTTCAGGTAATTCCTCATAAAGAACTACAGGGCAATCTATAAAACCACCTCTATGAGGATAAGGAGCTAAAATATCATTGTTTTGTGTGTATGTTATATCTCCTTGTGTAGTTTCACTTAAAAAGACTTTTTTTCCTTTACCTCCTATAGATAAAAGATACTCTCTGTGTAAGATTGCTTCTTGTACTGGGAAAGGATTAACTTTTCCAGATAAAAGCATATCAGAAGGGCAAATAGGGAAATAGAGTACCTCTTTTGTGTACTCAACAATATCATCTTTTAATTTATTCCTGTCATTTTCAATAAGAGTTTTAGCTCTTTCCCAGTTAGTAACAAATATTTTTATTTTAGACAACTCTGGGTTATCAACTCCAAGATATTCAGCTAAATTGCTTTCATCTTTAACCATTCCTTCTTTTGAAGACATTTGAGCAGGAATAAATGTTCCAAAATCTCTTTCCTTCCATGTTCTAAATTCTTCTGGAACCCTTTCATTTAAAATATCCCAAGGCATATTTAAAACTCCACTTGTGCTTGGTGTTCTCAACACATCAAAAGCATCCTTTGCTAAATCTTCGTTACCCGCAGTACCTGTTAAAATAACTACACAACGTTTACCATAAGGAGAATCAATTGCAGGCTTTAAAGCAGCTAATTGAGCCTTAAATGATAATTTCATAATCTCGTCAATAATAACTGCATCAGGAGTAAATCCTGCTAAAATTTCAGATTTCTTTTCAGAACCTGAGTCTAAGTTTACAACTTTTATAATAGATGCAGGAATAGATTTACCTGTTTTTAATTTAACTCCGTATCTAACCATCTTAGTCCAATCATCGTTAATATTAAAAACTTTTAAAGCAGGGTGAATATTTTGTTGTAAAAGAGTGAAGTTATCTCTAATTTGACCTAAGTCAGTTGAAGAGCCTCCTGCTACTAATAATTTCATCTTTCCAGATGCCATAGCCCATCCTAAATGAGATGTGTCCATAGTTGTTTTTGCTGCTCTTCGGGTAGCTGCTATAAAGAGCATTTCTCCTCTCTTTTTAGCTAGTTCATAATTGTCATTGATTACCCACCACTCATTGTCTCTAAGAGGCGGAACTCCCAAAACATCTACAGCTTCAGGTAATCCTGTTTTATCATTTATTTTTGTTGATGGATATAATGTAACAAAGAAATTAATTTGATAATACATCCATCCTGAAATATATTGTTTCCCTATTTTTATTCCATTTTTTATTTTTTTAAGCTCATCCACATAATATTGTAATGTTTCAGGCTCTTGGTCAAAATAATTTTTGTTTTCTTCCCATTCTGGTGGATTGGGATTATATATATGGAATGTTGGAGATGGGTCACTCTTAAAGTCAATACCCATTTCATCCAACTTCCTCTTTACTTCAGGAAACTGAACGATAATATGCTCATGCATGACTAATGGAGCATAATTGTCTTTAAAAAACTCTATAGATTGAGACTCTTCTTCTGTAGTTAAGTTTATACCTGAAAGTTTTTTACGAAGTTTCGTTGTCTTCTTGAAAACTTCTTTATTGGAATTTACAGCCTCCTTCTGCATATCTATTGTTGGATAGATAGTTAAATCTAAATCATCAATATATTTTTCACTCCTATCTATATGTACATCTACTATACTGTTACATAGTTCTAAAAATTCTTTATAAACCTTTTTCTTTTTTTCTCCTTCGTATTCTGTTGTGAATATTTCCAGTGTTGTAACAATACCTTCAACAATATCTTGATGTAAATCAAATTTTTTAAATCTACTTGTTAAATCAGATAAAATCTCTTCTTCATTTTCAAAACTACAGAAGGCATCCGCAACAGACCAATCATCATCTAAAATAAATCTTAAATATTTTTCAATAGGAGTAGTATTTAATTTTACAAACTCATTTAAATTCATATATTTTAAAACGATTAAACCCATACATTAAGTATGGGTATAAATTAATTACTCTAAGTTTTTGTTAATCATTTTTAGCATATCTGATTGTAAAAATTTAGCTCTTCCTTCAGCTAACGCTCCTTCTGTAGCTTCAACAATTAATCCGCCTTCTATAGCAAATCTTCTTTTATAAATCATATCTGCTGACTCAGATAAAAACTCTGCAACTTCTTTAGGCAGTTGAATTCCCAATTCTTTAACTAGTACTATCATTGTTAGTAGTTCATTAAATAAATATGATGTTTCTACATTATAAAGAACTGAATCTATTTTCTGATTTTGTGCTTCTTCTGATATTTCTTTGTTATTTTTAGCTTCGAAAGTTTTTTCTCTTACTTCGTTAGAAAAAATTTTAAAATATGTCAGTTTATCTAAAAGTAGTGTTTGAATGTTTTTTTCCATTATATTGCGTTTTCTGATTCTTCTATTTTTGCTTTACAAATCATTTCATAAATTTTTTTATCGGGGATGTTTTTTAAATCTTTAACTGTTGTTAAAAACCCATCTTCCCCAAGTCTTAAAATGCTATACAATACTTCTCCAAAAGTATAATGACTATTATTGTCAGAAAACATTTTTAATTCTCTTAATGTTATATTTTTATAATCCATTGCCTATTCTATTACTTCTCCAACTATATCTATATAAATCTCTGACATTACTTCAGTAGTTAAAACTACTCTTTGTTTAATTTTTCTTATTTTAGAGGTATTATATTGTACAGTTATTTCGGAACCTTCTTTTGTTTTTATTATGTTTGCCACAGTACATTGGCATGTTGTTCTTTGACTTACTATATTCTCATTTTTGATTAAAAGTACTGCATCTGCTTGAGAATCTTTCTTAACTTCACCTAAATCTACTTGATAGTAATTATCTGCAAATTTTGTTAAGTTTTTTTCGTTTAATACTAATATTTCCATTTTCCTAATTTACATTCATGTTCATCGTTATCAACTGAAGACATAACTGATAAATCACAGTTACAATAAGTACAAATAGCATTTACAGTTATTTTCAAACCATAAAATTTATTTACGATTTTATTTAAACCTAAAAATATTCTATTTGTCAAACTTAATTTTTTTGAATTATCTGAGTTAAGTTCACAAGTTTTACATATGTCTAATCTATCTTGTTGTACAAATGTTAAATCTTTTTTTAACATCATTCTAGAGGAATGAGCGACCACTAATATGTTCTTAAACTTAAGAAAAAATTTCATTATTTTTTTCATGGCTTTTCAATGATATTGCTTTTACTATAGGATAATATCTTGTAATTGCAGTTTTTAAATTAGTTTTATATCTACCATTTATTGTATAAATAAGTGGTCTTTTATATGCAAAAGAACTTATAAGAGTATCTTTATCTCTAAGCAGTTCTAATCTTCTCTTGCAAACTTTATTTTCATCTGCCATAGTTAAATTGAAAGTGTAATTAGCTTTCAAAACCCCTAAGTTTGGTAAATTTATTGCTAAAGTTTCTGGGTCTTTCTCGATTATATTTTTAAGATATTTTAAATTGTAATTTACAACAGCAGTTACTACTTTTAGACTTTTACCTGTTTCTTCTGCAATTTCTTTTAAAATATCTTCTTTAGTTATCAATTTTTCTACCATTACTTCAAATTTTTGAAACTTACAAGATAAACATTTGAACTACCTAAAACAAAATGTTTTCTAATTATCTCCATATCCTCTGACAATCTAGAATCATGATTGTTAGTAGTCAAATGAATTAAAAAATTTTTTTCTCTTAGTAAAAAATCAACTGCTTTTATATCAGTTCTTTTTTTGTTCGCATCTTCAATTATGTATTCTTTCGCCTCTTCTGTGTAACCGTATTTTATGTAGTATTTTAAAACTAATCTTTCAAAAGGTCTTAATTTAATATCCTTTACCACAGAATAAATAGTTAAAACTTTATCAATAACTTCTAAATCGTTATCTATATTTTCAACAACCATTGGTATCTTTTGCATGATAATATATTTTTATTTACTACAAAGATACGAATTATTTTTGATATATGCAACTAATTTTTAAACTTTAACATACTGGTTTGTAAATTCTCATATTTTTTATGAAAGACTCAGTAATTCTTTTTAAAATATTGATATCTATTTTTGATATCGAGTACAGTCTGTACATATCGTAGGTTATTTCATCAATAAACTCTTGATTATCTCTAAGCAAAGTGTCAGGAGCAACTAATCTTGATACATACTCCCCCCAAAATAAATCATAAAATTCTTCTATTGTTTTTTCTTCCATCTTTTCAATTATTTATGCAAATATACGAATTATTTTTTAAATTTCAAAATTAGTTTAAAAAGCCCTCGAAAAAAACCCCGCATCATAAGGGGGAGGGGGGGAGTAATTTATATTATATTACTATATTTAAGTATAGTATTATGTGAGTATAACCCTTGATAATACTGGTATTGTGAAATAAATATTTAAAATAATTTTGATAAGTCGAATATAATCCTTAATTTTGCAATAAATAAAAACTGAAATATGAAGATTTACACTCATAAAAAGATAAAAGAACAACTTTCTAACATTTCAAAAATACCTAAAACTAAAAAAGATTTCACATGGCATTATCTTTATATTTTTCACTATTTGAAAACATATAAAATGTACAACTCAAAATACAAGGATGAGGAATTTGTACCTATCAATGTAAAAAAACTGAGAAAAATAATCTCTTACGATTTGGCACCAAAGCTTTTGAAAAATTTAGTAGATTCTGAGTTACTATTGTCTGATTTTTGTTATAGAGTAGGAGATAAATCAAAGTGCTATAAAATAAATCAAGAGTTTCCTGATGATTCTTGGATTTTAGAGGAAATTGAAGATAGAGCTCTAAATAAAAAACTGACTGAATTATTTTTCAGTGAAAAAATAGTTCTCATGAATGATTTTTCTTCTTATGGAAAAGTAACTAAAAATTTAGAAAAATTAACCATAGATAAAGTCGAGAGTTTAAATTATGTTAACCAAAATATAACTGAAGAATTTAAAAAAAATAGTTATAAAATGGCAATAAATATGTTTGAAACTAAATTTTCAACCAAAGACGATTTATGTAACAGATTACATAATAACTTAACAAATTTGCCTTCTACACTAAGAAAATTTGTAACATGCGAAGGAAAAACTTTGTTTCAAGTAGATATAAAATGTAGCCAACCTACTTTTTTAGGTTTATATTTGTTAAAAAAAGGATTAGGGGATAAAGAAGAGATATTGAGATATTTAGAATTATGTAAAAGTGGAGAACTATATTCTCAGATTATTGATTCAAATAAATTTGACAACAGAAAAGATTTAAAACAAGCGCTTTTTAAAAACTGCTTTTTTAATAAGAATTACAAAAAATTAAATGCAGTTGAAATAATGTTCCAAAAAATGTTTCCAACTATATTTGAGCAAATTAGAAAAATAAAATCAGAAGATTTTAAAAATCTATCTGTTATATTACAAAGAGAAGAATCTTATTTCATATTTGATACTATCAATTACATGGATTTTGATGTTTTTACAATACACGACTCAATTGTTTCCACTGAAGAAAATATTTTAAATGTAAAAAATATAATGGAAGCTAATTTTTTAAAAATATACGATTTTTACCCTAATTTGACTATAGAAAAATGTTAAATTACTTGGATATATCAAAAATAATTCGTATCTTTGTATTATAAAAATGATGATTATGAGAGAATTAATAGATAAATTAGGATATTTAGATTTTCTCTGCAATGTTGGTACAATTAGCGAAGAAGATGAAATAAATATTAATAATTTAATGTTGAAATATATCTCTAGTAACATTACAGATTCTGATAAAAGTGCCATTGAAAGATTATACGAAAAATATGGAACAAAAACTTTTAAAATATAAACCTTTTGAATTTCAAGAAAAAGCTGTTTCTAGCGGTCTGACTGTCTTGTTAGATGCAAAAGGTAGAGAAGAAGTAATTGTTGCAGCAACTGCTGCTGGAAAATCTATAATCATTGCTGAGATAGCTAAAAGATTACCTACAAATGGTAATATACTTGTTGTCCAACCTAATAAAGAATTGTTGGAACAAAATCTTGAGAAAATTCAAAGTTTAGGAATAAATCCTGCTGTGTATTCTGCATCTTTAAAAAGAAAAGAAATAGGTAGAATAACATATGCAACTCCTAAGTCTTTAAAAGTAGAAGATTTTACAGGTATGAACTTTAAATATATTATTATTGACGAATGCGATTTAAACACACAAGGAAATTCACAATTAAAACAGTTTAAAAAAGCTTTAGGAATAAAATCAGCCTTGGGTTTAACTGCATCTCCTATTTACTTAAAAAGTGGATTAGGTGGGGCTCAGTTAAAAATAATGACTAGGGTAAAAGATAAATTTTTTAAAGATATTTGCCATGTTGTTCAGATTAAAGAAATGATAGAACTTGGCAGATGGTCAGAAATAAGATATAAACAACATGAGTTTGATAAGACAGGATTAGTACTTAATTCGAATGGGTCTGATTATACTGAAAAATCAATAATTGAAAATTTTGTTGAAGTTGATACTGAAAAAAAGATTCTAGATATTCTTGAGACCATACCTAAGAACGAGTCAGTTTTAATATATGTCCCTTCAATACAATATGTAGAACAACTAACTGCAAAAATAAAAGGTGCTGTATGTGTACATAGCAAAACACCAGAGAAACTAAGAAAAGAGTACGTAGACGGTTTTAAAAGTGGCAAGTATCAAATTATGATTAATGCTCTCGTTTTTATTGCGGGCTTTGATTATCCAAAACTTATGCACATAATTGATGCATATCCTACTCGTTCAGCTAGAATTTATATTCAAAAAATAGGTAGACTAGTTAGGATTCATTTTGAAAAAATTTTTGGAACTTATCACGATTTGGCAGGTAGTGTTGAAAGTTTTGGTAAAGTTGAAGATATTAATTTTGAATATATAGATGGATATGGATGGGGGATGTTTTCAGGAGAAATATTGTTAACAGGAGTACCACTGTCAGAAAATTCAAATATTACAAAAACGAAATTAAGAGAAAAGAAAATTAAATCTAACAGTAAAAACTTTGATTTTGAATTCGACTTTAAAACTCAAAACATAACTGAATTTCCTTTTACTTTCGGTAAACATAATGGAAAAACAGTACAACAAGTTTATAAAGAAGATAAAGGTTATCTACAATGGATTATTAAAAAAGAAACTAACTTTAATTTCAATAATGTGAAAAATGGAAAGGAAATTGAATTAGCTTTAAAAACTATATTTAAATGTTAAAAAAATATAATACAAAATCTTTAGAGAAGAGAAAAGCAGAAAGAAAAGATTATCCTGAATTTTTTAATAAACATATTAATATTATTAAAGAGAATAAACTTTCTTGTAAAGAGTGTGGAGATAGATTAATAGGAGATGTTTCGGAAATAGCACATATTCTTCCTAAACAAACTTTTAAATCAATAGCTACCGATGATGATAATGTAATATATTTATGTTCATGGAAAAGTAAAAATAATTGTCATACACTTTTTGACAATGGAAGCTTAGAACATGTACACAATATGAAAATATATCCAGAACTACTAGATAAAGTTAAAATTTTACTAGAAAAAATTACAGAAAAAATAAATTATAAATTTTACGATAGATGGCAAGTATAGAAGAAACATTAAAAAAACTGAATAAAAACAAAAGAGAAGAAGATAAAGCTTTCATTTTAGGAGATACTCCTGTTATTAGAACAACTACTTCTACAGGTAGCCCTTATTTAGATATGTTAACAGGAGGAGGATTTATGAATGGAGGTTATAACACTATCGTGGCAACAGGAGGTGTTGGAAAAAGTTCTGTAGCTTTACTTGCATGTGTTGATACTATTGTTAATAGGGGAAAATTAGCAGTTTACTTTGATGGTGAGTTTACTTTGAATGATTCTTATTTTAGAAGAATGAATGTTCCTAAAGATGGATTTATTCACAGAAAAATTAGAAACTTAGAAGAAATGTTAGACGAAGCAGAATTATTTGCTCAATCTGAAGATGTTGGTATTATTGTATTTGACTCTATTCCAATTTTTGTCTCAAGTACTGTAGAAGCTAAATCAGCAGGAGAACATTCTATTGGAGTTGAAGCAGGTAAATTTACAAGAAGAATGCCTATTATTGAAGGTTATGCAGGAGCAAGAGATATCTGTTTACTAGGATTGACATCTTATAAATTAAATCCTCAAGGTATGGGAGACCCAAGAGTATTTCCTAGAGGAGAATGGCAGAAAACAATGAATAACACTCTTTTAGACTTAACTAAAAAAGATTTAATTAAGGATGAATTAGGTAATGTAATTGGACATAAAGTTGATGTTAGAGTTAAGAAAACTAAAAATGGAACTTTTGATGAAAAAGAAGTTTATCAAGTTAACTTCTATGTAGATGGAGGTTTCAGAGTAGTTGATGAGTATGCAAGAATGTTAGTAGAAACAGGTATTGCAAGACAAACTGGGGCATGGATTTCATTTCCATCTATTGATGGAGAAGAACTGAAAGTAAACGGGATTACTAAATTTATTGAATACTTACAAGAAAATTTAGACCTATTTGAATTTTTAAAAGCACAATTAAATGCATAAACCATTAAATGATATAATAGAAGAATATGAAGCTTTAAGAGAAAATTTTAAAAGTTATTCTAAACAGGGAGACAATAATAAGTCTACCCTGTTAGAGTATCAAGAAAGATTTGTTCACATAAAAGCTGACTTACGTTACTGGCATTCAACTGTTATGTTTAAGGCAGAAAACAGGTCAGATAAAGCAGCAACTGCCATTAAATATAGAATTGCAGTTTCTATTTCAGAAGGAGAGTTTGTAGATGAAAATGGGAATTTAATTTATGATAAATGCTCTATAACTCAAGCAGAGAAATATGCTGCATCGTCTAAAAAATACAAAGATTTTCTTGACCAGAGAGCCTTTTACAGAGAAAGCCTTGTTAATATAAACGATATGCGTGAAGATATCAACTCTTATATTAATTTGATTAAAGATAAAATTAAAAACGAACAATAATGATAATTTTCACAATATACTTGATTATAGGAATCATAATTGGTATTAAGAATTTCAAATATGATTTAAAAACAGGAGTAGTTTTTCCAATGGAAGAATATTGTATAAGACTCCCTTTGTTTTGGCTAGTTGACCTTATCTATGAAACATTTTTTAATTATGACGATGACATCGAAAATCTTGAATCCTAAATGGACATTCAATAAAAAAGAAATAAATAGTTCAGAAGATTTACCTGAAAAATCTATAGGTTTTATTTACAAAATAACTAATGAAACAAATGGAAAAATTTATTACGGTAGAAAAACGTTCAGAGGAATTTCAAAAAAGAAATTAACCAAAAAAGAAAAATTAGAACCTGAAAACAAAAGGAAGATTTATAAATATGTTTCAAGAGAATATAAAGGATGGTTAGATTATAACGGCAGTTGTATACCTCTTTTAGAAGATATTGCCAAGGGGCACAAAATAAAAAAAGAAATAGTAAGGATTTGTTATTCTAAATCAGAACTGACTTATTATGAGGTTAAAGCTATTATTTGTTCAGACTGCTTAGAAAGAGAAGACTGCTATAATGAGTGGGTAAGTGCAAAAGTATTTAAAAAAAATATCTTATGATTTTAAATGAGGGACAATATTATTTATATAGACATGTTAGATTAGATACAAATGAAGTTTTTTACATAGGAATTGGAACCAAATTAAAGTCTCAATATTTTAGAACAATTTATAAACGAGCTTTTTGTATTCATAGAGAGAATTTTATTTGGAAATCTATAACATTAAAAACAGATTATGAAGTAGAGATTTTATTAGAGTCAGATTGTTATGAATTTATTAAGGAAAAAGAAATTGAGTTTATAAAACTTTATGGTAGAAAAAATTTAAAAGAAGGTACTTTATCAAATATGACTAATGGAGGCGAGGGAGTTAAAGGAAGAGTACCTTCAAAAGAATGGAGAGAGAATCATTCTAAAATGATGACTGGAAGAAAAGGTAATGTAGGTAGGACAGGAAAATCACATACTGAGTCTACAAAATCAAAAATTTCAGAATCAAATAAAAATAAAGTTTTATCACAAGAAACTAAAGACAAAATATCTAAGTTTAGAAAAGATAATAATATTGCGAAAGGAGAAAATAATCCTATGTTTGGTAAAAATTATGGGTCTGCTCCTAAATCTGTAAAAATAATAAATATTATAACATTAGAAATCTACGACAGTATAAAAAGAGCATCGGAACAAGAAAATATAAACAAAAGTACCTTGTCAGGTTATTTAAATAATAGAATACCTAATAAGACGAATTTAAGATATTTGAAAGATTTTGAACATTTATTGTTATAAATATAAACTAATTAATATATGAAAAGAGGCGTAAGTAAAGCCACTAAGGGCGACAACGGATTTTTAGTTGAACCTACAAAACTTCAAAAAGGAGCTTTAAATTTTTTAAGAGAAAATGAAATATCTATTTTAACAGGTGCAGCAGGAACTGGAAAAGACTTTATACAACTGTACCGAGCAATACAAGGACTAATAAATAGAGAATTTGAACAAGTAGTTTTTTATAGAAGTGCAGTTGAAGTAGGGCAATCTATAGGCTATTTGCCTGGGGAAGAGAAAGATAAGTTAGCTCCATATCAAAAAGTTTTCTTTGAACATTTGGCAAAAATGGTATCAAAAACTACATATGACCAAATAAAAGGAAAAATTAAATTTGAAAATATAGGTTTTTGTAGAGGATTAAGTATAGAACATTCTGCTATTATACTCACAGAAGCCCAAAACTGCACTTTACATGAATTAATTTCTTTAACTACTCGTTTATCCTCAAGCAGTAAGTTATTTATAAATGGAGATTATAGACAAAGTGATATTGGGAGAAAGTCTGGATTAAAGCCTTTTATAGAAATTTTATCAGACATTGAAGGAATAGGTCATATGCATTTAGGAGATAATTTCCAAATGAGAAATCCACTAATTACTCAAATTGATAACAAATATTGCGAGTATTTAGCAAAAAGTAATTAACCAATTTGGAAAATTGAAAAATAATTCGTATATTTGCATAGTTATTTATAAAAAATGAAAATAAATTTGCATAATTGAAAAATTATTCGTATCTTTGTATAGAATTTAATTGGCGTTGTGTTCCCGACCAGTGCACAGGTGATAAAAACAAGGGGCAGTTCGGTAGGTTTAAAAGACCGCCTGAGACACAATTAAAAGACCTGAATTGACAGGTAAAGAGGTAAATCCTAAAGGGTCTCAAGGCAAGTAAGTTCTTGCCAAAATTTGGAAGATTAAGTCAAGTAGGTCTAATGACAACTCTCTTGAAAAGAGTCAGCCTTAAGAGGGCGTGGGGGTTCAAGTCCGTCATCTTCCACTAAACAATAGTGTAAATACAGTTACTTCTTTGGCGAAAAAACACTGTATTACTTGTTCTTTGTTTAAATTGCCTGTATAGCTCAATGGTAGAGCACTACACTTGTAATGTAGGGGTTGTGGGTTCAAATCCCTCTATAGGCTCAAAAATAGTAGTGTTGTTTCAGTTACTTCAAGATATCCGATAAAATCAAACAGACATACTGAAACTGCTGTTCTCTATTTTAAATTTGTCCAAATCGCCAAGTGGTTTAAGGCACAGGATTGCAAACCCTGTATAAGTCGTAGGTTCAAATCCTACTTTGGACTCAGACTGGAAATTTAGCTCAGTTGGTTTAGAGCATTTGTTTTACACGCAAAGGGTCACAGGTTCGATTCCTGTAATTTCCACAACAAGGATAAATGTCAGAGCGGTTTATTGTGCTACCCTGCTAAGGTAGTGAGGGGTAAAAGCCTCCGATGGTTCGAATCCATCTTTATCCGCTAATCTAACTGATTAAAAGTAAATAGTATTACAACGATGGAAAGCCAAGTAACTTGTTGATAATGGCAATACTATACAACAAGCCAAGTTGTTAGCTTTGATTAGGAGTAAAATTGTTATGTAAATATAACATCGAGAGAAATAGCAGAGCAAACTGCCGTGAAACAAAGTTAAGGCATTAACTAGATAACACGTAGTGGAATTAGCACTCATAATAAACTTACTCTCTTTGGCAAGATTAGATTAAAATACCGTCATGGTGAAATGGTATACACAGCAGACTTAAAATCTGCCGATTCCGCAAGGGTCGTGAGGGTTCAACTCCCTCTGACGGTACAAATGTCCTCATAGCTCAATTGGAAGAGCCACAGGTTTCTACCCTGTAGGTTACAAGTTCGAATCTTGTTGGGGATTCAAAAAAAAATTCAAATATTATTTGGAAATATAAAATTAAAGTTGTACCTTTGTACAAGTAAATTCTTCGATAGCTGAATTGGTTAAAGCACACGACTTTTAATCGTGGGACTGGAAGTTCGAGTCTTCCTCGAAGAACTAAAACTGCCTTGTCGTATAGAGGTTATTACACTTCACTTTGACTGAAGATACGCAAGTTCGATTCTTGCCGAGGCATCAATATTGGTAGGTATACAAGTGGTTGAAGTAAGCGGTCTGTAAAACCGTGACGTAAGATACATCGGGGGTTCAAATCCCTCTCTACCAACAAAATTAACTAGGGTCGGACTCAAGGTGGGTCGCCTACCTTGGACGTAGGACATCAGGCAGTTTCGATTACTGCACCCTAGACAACATCGCCCTCTACCTTAATTGGTTAAAGGACTTTGCTCATAACAAAGGATATATCGGTTCGAGACCGATGGGGGCAACAAAAAAATATTTAATGAAATTAGATTTAGAATATCCTTTTTCGAAAGAATATAAAGCAGGTTATCTTAACGTAAACAAAGAGCCAAGAAGAGTAGTGCTTCTTGTAAAGCATAATAACGATAAAACTTCAGTATCTTATGCAAGATATTTGATGTCTGTCCATTTAAAAAGATTTTTAGATAAAAATGAACATGTAGACCATATAGATAATGACAAGTTAAATGATGTTATAGAAAATTTACAAATACTTTCTCCTAAAGAGAATAATGAAAAGAAAAATAAACACTTAAATATAAAATCTAAAGTTATAACTTTAGAGTGCCCTATTTGCGGAGAATTATTTTCAAGACCAAGTAGAAATGTAAATTCTAAAATATCAAAAGGTAAAAAACCGACTTGTAGTAGAGTATGTGGAGGAAAAATGTCTCATAAAACTTAAAAATACGTTCGTGGTGTAATCGGTAACACGTCAGTCTCCAAAACTGAAATAAGAGGTTCGAAGCCTTTCGTTCGTGCAAAAATTTAACAAATAATATTTGGATATTTAAAATTTTATTCGTACCTTTGTATAGAATTAAAATGGTGCATTCGTCTAGTGGTAAGGACATTTGGTTTTCGACCAAAGAACGAGAGTTCGATTCTCTCATGCACTACGAAACACAGCAGGCGGGAGGTAAGGTATCTCAATGGTCTCATAAGCCATCCTAATCGGGTTCAATTCCCGAGCGTTGCTACAAATTGTTAATTACGTATGAATTACAAAGAAGATGTTCTAAGACTTAGAATTCAAGGAAAAACTTATAAAGAAATAAGTAAAGAGCTAGGTATTTCAAAAGGAACTGTTTCAAATCATTGTATTAAAAATGGGATGGGAGAAGGATATGTCGACGATAGTAAACTAAAACTTCCAGATGATATAATAGAAGATTTAAAGATTTTTTATAAAAATCACACAATAAAAGAGTGTTGTGATAAGTATAACATATCTTCAACAACAGTAAAAAAGTATGTCGACAACAAAAGAAAAATTTTATCAAAAGAGGATAAGAAACATAAAAACTATAAAAGAGTAAAAACACATAGGCAAAAAATTAAACTAAAAGCCGTTGAATATAAAGGTAGTTGTTGTCAAAAATGTGGTTATAATAAAAGTGTTTGGGCTTTAAGTTTTCATCATTTAAATCCAGATGAAAAAGATTTTACTTTAAGTAGTTACTCTTACCTTTCTTGGAACAAAATTAAAAAAGAACTTGATAAATGTATATTAGTCTGTAATAATTGTCATGCAGAAATACATGAAGAAATTTTCTTAAAAAAAGATTCATTAGCTCAGTTGGCAGAGCAATAGGCTGTTAACCTATGTGTCGCAGGTTCGAGCCCTGCATGAATCGCTGTGTTAGTAGCTTAAGTGGTTAAAGCGTTGCCCTGTGAAGGCAAGGAAGAGGTTTCGATTACCTCCTAACACCCAAAATGCCTCGGTGGTGGAATGGTAGTCACGTTGGTCTTAGAAACCAATATCGAAAGATGTGCAGGTTCAAGTCCTGCTCGAGGTACAATAATGCGAGTATAGTATAATGGTAATTATATCGGTCTTCCAAACCGAGGATTTCAATTCTGAATATTCGCTCAAAGTTTTCTAAAAACTGTAATCAAGTATACGAACTTGACATTAAATTAAAAAGTCTGGGCGCAGAAGTGCAAACCGAAGGAAAACTTTAAAAGGTCTATTGGTCTAATGGCTATGATACGGGACTGTCTCTCTCGTGATAAGGGTTCGATTCCCTTATAGACCGCAACAAATATAGAAGATGGATAATATAGAACAGTCAAACACACAACTAGCAAAGATATTTGCGAATTTAAGCAGTTTAGTTCAGTATAAGAATTCTCAATACGGAAACTCAGCTTTAAACCCGCTTAAAATCTTTGCCGACAAATGTAGCTACGGCTACCGATTAGACGAAAAACTGAGTAGAATTCAAAACTCAGGAGAACTTAGAAAAAACGATATTAGTGATTTAATGGGAGGTCTTGCTCTCATATGTCAAGAGAAAGGATGGATAAATTTTGATGAATTTAAAGACTAAGTATGAAATTAATCACAATAACTGCCATTAGAGCAGAACTTAACCAAGAAGGTCAAAATTTAATCAACAGTTTTAAAGGTTATAATTCAGAAGAAGAGTTAGATGAAAAAACAGGATGGACAAGAGATAAAGTGGAATACTTAGGTCTTCCTTTTACATCTTCGAGTAACTCATCAGAAGGATTTGAAGTGAATAATAACGGACAGTTGATTTTACATGACAACCACTTTGATTACATAAAGTATAAACTTGAATTCCCATCTTTCTCTCACATAGAAAGAGAAGATGACGGTTATACTTTAATAACCCTAGATGGTAGTCGCCATGTTATCTCTAAAAAGACTTACAAAAAATTAAAAAAGGGGAATCCGAAAACCAAATAGAGTAGGAAACAGTACAAACATACAAAACTTTATGAACTATTTTAACTACAGCGTTAGCTCAAAACAAGGTAAATTTTATTTAAAATCATCAGAAGAAAAAGAAGGTTATGAAAAAGTAGTCTTTGGAACTGATAACAAAGTTACATACCACAAGTATTTTCAAAGTATCACAGGAGTTGTGAAATCTTTCGACACTAAAGAAATTGTTTACGAGGGAAAAACTCTTAAATTCTTAGAAGTGACTTTAGTTGAAGGAGATAACTCTCACAAAATTTCAGTAAACTTGAAAAACCAAAAAGGAGGTTATACTGATGAAGCTAGAATGATTATCTCTGCCCTAAAAGGTTTAGATAAAATTTCAGAACCAGTAACTTTCTCTTTACGTAAAAATACTTACAAAAATGCTAGAGGAGAAGAAAAACAATCTTTAAACCTTTACGTTAACTACGTTAATATTTTAGGTGATAATGGAAAAGGACTCTCAACAGGATTTATTCCTTTCTCAGAGATTCCTGCGCCAGAGAAAAAAGAAATTGCAGGAGATGTTACATATGACTGGACTCCTCAAACAGTTTTCTTTTATGAAGAATTCTTAAAACTGAAAGATAGATTTAGTGGTGCTTCAGAAACACCAAATACTCCTACACCACCAGTAGTAGACCAAAACGAAGATGATTTACCTTTTTAATATAATATGACACAGTACACATACACAGAAGATTCAAAAATTGAATTGACAGGTAAGCAATTTGAAACAATTATGATTGCTTTGCAAAACGGAATTGATGCAACTATTGTTAGAGAATATCCTGAGAAAAGAATGTTTGTTAATACAACAACTTCTAAAGAAGTTAAAAACCCTACAACAGAACAGTTGATTAATGGGGAAGTAATTCAACAAATAGACTTAGAAGGAACATTCGCAGAACCAACAGTATCTTTTAATGATAAAATCACTTCCCACATGATTGATGCTAATTTGTTAGCAGGATTCCTACACCAAGAACACATTAAAAATGGAGTAGCAATTCTAAATGAAGATAACCAAAAGGAAGCCGAATAAGCTTCCTTTTTTAATTTATAATATATGGATAAAAATATACTTACAAATCAAGAAGCTCAAAACAAAATAATTTCAGGAGCAAACAAACTAGCAGATATAGTAAAAACTACTATGGGAGCTAAAGGTAGACTAGTTGTAATAAACGATGTACAATCACTCTTCCCAATCTTATCTAAAGACGGAATCACAGTCGCAGATTATATCCAACTGGAAGATAAATTCGAAGATATGGGAGCTAAAATGATAAAACAAGCAACCAAAAGAACACTAGACGAAGTACAGGACTCAACAACAACTGCAACTGTATTAGCCCAAGCTCTTATAAACGAAGGACAAGGAAAATCACCACGGGAAATAACTGAAAAATATTCTGAAGATTTACAAAAAGTCTTAAAAGCTATCAAATCCTTAGCTAAAAGAGTAACAGGAAAACAAGTGAAAGAAGTAGCAACTATTGCAGCAAACAATGATAAAGCTATAGGAAAACTTGTTTCAGAAGCATACAATAAAATTGGAAAAAAAGGTTCAGTAAAAGTTGAAAATACTACAATAGATACTAGCTCTTATGAAATCTTTGAAGGTCTTAATTTAGACTCAGGTTTATCAGCACCTTACTTTGCAACAGATAAAAGAAAAATGGAATGCCATCTAGATAATCCATTCGTATTTTTATTTTCTGAAGGAATACAAAGTGTTGATGATATATATCCTATGATAGAATATGCAAAAATGAAAAGCAGACCGATTCTTATCGTAGCCCCTAACATTGAACAAACAGCTCTACACCGCCTTATTATGGTTAATATGCAAGGCATCGTACAAGCAGTTTATGTTAGAACTCCTGAGTATGGAAAACGAAATGACGAAATCATGTCAGACATTGCCTATGTTACAGGAGCAGAAATTCAACATATTTACACCCCTTTAGATTTTTCTAAACTTGGAGAAGCAACTCAAGTGGTAATCAGACCTTTTAATACTTCTATTATTACAGGCACAGATACTACTGAGAGAATAAAAGAATTAGAACCTGATACAAAACTAGAAGACGGAATTTTTACAGAAAAAAGAATTCAAAATCTGGCAAGTAAAATGGCAGTTATTAAAGTGGGCGGTCTTACAGATATCGAACAAAGAGAAAAAAGAGACCGAGTAGATGATGCAGTTGGAGCAGTAAAAAGCTCATTTGTTAGTGGAGTAGTCGCAGGAGCAGGAAATACATTAGCGTATCTATCTGAAACATTAGACCTCTCCCCTGAATTCAAAGAAGCTTTAAAAGCCCCTATGAAAACTATCCTAGAAAATGCTGAAATTACTCAAGTACCAGAATGCCTCGAGTTAAATAAAGGATTTGATGTAGTAACGGGCGAACTAAAAACTGACTTAAAAAACGCAGGAATTATAGATAGCGCAAATAGTATTAGTAAAGCCCTTGAATCAGCAGTTTCAGTAGCAAATAATATACTTTATACAAACGCAGTAATAATATAACATATGGAGTTGCAAGATTTAAATAAGGAAGAACTAATAAACTTAGTTAGCAAATATAAAAATGAAAATTTTAGATTAACACATGCTGTTAAAAGCATCCTTATCAGTTTTGAATCTCAATTAAACACTATATGCAAATTATACAATATACCATCTCAAATTAAAATAGAACTTTTAGAAGATGGCGCTGAGAATAAGAAGTAATGGAGATATAGTGTGTGCAGCAATGACAGAACCTCAAAAAGGAGATACCTATTTGCATGATGGCATACACTATTATCTTTCAGTTTTGACTGAAGCAATAGTGGCGAGCGAAAATCATAAAGAAGATGCATTGTGGTTTTGGAATATAAAAGAAGAAAATAAATGAAAAAAACAGAAAACGGATATCTACTAATTCAAGTAGACTCAAAAGAAAAAGATAAAGAAAAAATATTAGGAGTTTCTTCAGAAGGCTATCGAGCTACAGTAATCCTAGATGAACAAGATTACAAAGCAGGAGAAATAATATTTGTAACAAAGGCAGGACTATTAACAGTAGACTCAAAATCTTTAGTATACGCAATACATAAAGATAGAGTAGTCGGAAGATTTTAAGATATGAAAATAACGGAAACTACTCAAGAAGAATTTGACAAAGCAGGAGGAGATAACAAAACATTTTTATCTTTATTTCATAATGAAAAATCTTTATGTGAAATAGTAGTATATCAATTTTCAAATACTATACAAGAAGCTATAGAAGTATTACAAATGTTACCTCCAATAAGTAATCAGTACGGCTTTAAAATACAAACTGAGGATAAAACTCTTTATGTAATAAAATATGATTATAAACCTTTAATACCCTTTGAAATTGGAAGCTAATATAAAAAATTTTGTTCCTGAATTATCACAGTTGATTTCCAAATATGAATTGGCTTATTCACCTAAAGAACACATGAGACTATTACAAATACTTATATCAATGATATTTTATAAAGAAGAAACTAAATAGGGGGCTTAGGCTCCCTTTTTTATTTTAACCCCCCCTCCCCTAAAATCTTAAATTGGGTATACGCACAATGGAGGGTGACCTCCTATGGAAAACCCTCCCCCACTCTCGATAGATTTTTCCCTCACCCCCTACTAAAATCTATAGACAAAAGCTATTTAATATAACTTTAACATTTGGATTGTAAAAATTTAATATTTATTTAACAGTATTATTCATTTTAATTACTTTCTTAATAAAATGTTAAATAAGTTAAAAAGCTTGTTTTATAAACTTATATTTTTCTTTCTTTTCTGATTCGCTTTTATTTAGATTAATTCTATAATAGCACTATAGCAAAATTTTATTTGCTTTTGTCAATTTGTCAGTATCACAAAATTTCTTGTTATTTTACTTGTTTATATCAAAATCCTTTTTAAGCTATCAAATCTTTGATTTAAGACACTTTGTATATGTTTTGGTATCTTTATACCTTTTTTAAAAGATTCTCGATTTGGGGCTTCAAAACCAATAAAATCGTGGCACTATATACAAGTAATTTAAACCACCAAACAAAATATAAAAAAGTTTGAAAAATATTTTAATTGGCAGTATTAAATAAATGTTAAACTATTTGCAGTTCTTAATTATATTTTTATTCGTGTGCGCAATTCTTATAAAAACTGCCTCAGATAGTTTTAACATTATTTTAACACTTTAATATTTGCCAATATAAAAACTATTTGTACATTT
The DNA here is from genome assembly GCA_033557515.1 of Diorygopyx duplodentatus. NCBI lineage: Eukaryota > Metazoa > Arthropoda > Insecta > Coleoptera > Scarabaeidae > Diorygopyx > Diorygopyx duplodentatus. The sequence goes on from JAWQRJ010000005.1 coordinate 22,710, forward strand.
GTAGTGTTGAAAGTTCATAGATATACAATTACCAACCTTAACAAAACTTTAACATTTTAAGTCTTGTTTATTTAAAAAAGGTTCGTATATTTGTACTGTAGTTTTGAACTAACAAAGTATTAAAAGCTTTAACAAAATTTTAACAGTTAAAAGCTTGCAGGATTGAAAAACTTGTCTTACCTTTGTTACAACAAAATGAAGTTCTTTTAAATAGTTCAAATGTTAAAAAAGTGTTAAAATTTAAAAAACACTTGCAAGGTTCAAAATCTTGCCTTATCTTTGTTCTAACAAAAAGAAACAAGTTCTTTACTTAGTGTGGTTATCGTATGAGGGATGCAGACCGAAAGGATGTAGACCGACAAAAGACAATAGTCCTCAATTAACTGTTTTTGATGAAGTAGATGTACTTCAGAATTACGGGTGAGGTGCGCCTTTACGAATACGGTATTCCGTAGCAGTACGGAAAGCAAAGGAAACGGAAGCTTATTATATTTCGAGCCTTGCAAAGTTATGATGGATAAATTATAGGTAGTTCCTGTAATTGAATAGTAGTAACAATGTAAGAGGAAGGTGCGTGAAGACGTAAAGAAAGAAAGTGAGGTAAGTGAAAGGGGAACGTGCGACCTATAAGTTCATTGAAATACTGAAATTGTCGAGCTGTTTGGTGGCTTCACATGGATTCGTAAAAGAATTGTGGTTAATTAGTAGGTGATAACATTGGGTTATTTAACTGAAAAACGTTCAGGTTCCTATAGGGGTGTTACGGTTAAGTGTGCGGGGTGAACATAAGGCAATGGATGGCGTGGATAAAATCCGTTCAATAGGTTGAGCAGTTGAGAGAAGTAATAAGACTACTTATAAAAATTTCAAATTAATGTTTTGTAAGCGTTGGGAAACGAGTACAGACAAAGCAAAAGTAAACGAAAAAGCAATTATGCTTTAGCAGGCGCAAAGTACGTGATAAAATACGGAAAGAGTGCGCCAAATTATACCTTATGGGTTTATAGCAATCCTACTAAATAGGTGAAAAGTAAAAGCTATAACTAAGCCTTATGCAGTTTGTTGTCGCTGTCAGTCAAAAGGGTGAAACTGTAAAAACAACAAAAGTGGTGGGTTTGATGTGTACCTTTGTGTGAAAACTTGAAACATAAAAACATCGGTGGCTTGCAGGTTTGCTACACTCAACAACAGTTTAGTCGTGGGTGTATTGGGTTCGATTCCCAAAAGTCGGCAAAATCATTTTATTATGAAAAAGTTCTGTTTAATCCTGTTATTGCTATCTGCAATAGCATTTTCTATTTGTGTACTGTACAATTTGTTTATATTTGCAGTTGTATGTTTCTTACTAGCTATTGTTTACGCTCTTTATTTAGGAATAACAGTAACTTATAATTTGCACAATTCGGACACTCAAAAAGACTAAGGAAAAAAATCCTCGGGTTTTTACTTTATTAATTGTATTATTCGGACAAAATGAGGAAATTAAATACTCTTGTTCCTTCTGAAATGAGTAAAGAGGAACTTTTATCGGTTTGCGGGGCATTACAAACTGCAAAAAATTGGAATCAAAGTGAAGTATCGTTTACTATGATGGATGGCACAGAACAAATTGTGTCCGTAGCTGAAATAAGCAGTTTTAGACAAGCATTCTCTCCAATTACAGGACAAACTAAAGTTTAAGATTATGTATTATACTTTTTATCAAAACAATTCAGGTGGGCGGTTTTCAACTGATTCCATAAAAGGAATAGGTGAATACGTTATTATACAGGCAGACAGTGCCGATGAAGCAAACAAAAGAGCCGAAGAAATAGGTCTTTACTTTGATGGAGTTACTAAAGGGGTCGATTGTGCATGTTGTGGTAATAGATGGTATCGTACTTCTGAACAATACGGAACGGAATCGCCTGAAATCTATGAAGAAAGCTTAATAAAGTGGGTAAATGAGGATGTTTACGTACATTATAAGTCAGGCAAGTTTGTTGACGTTGAAACTTATGTGACGTCAATTATTGATTTATCAAAGAATTAACATTTTCTTTGAACGGGGTAAAGTAAAAAGCCGTGTTTTTATTTCATAGGGGTGCGGAATTAATAAAATAACTGTTAAAATTATGTTATTAATATTAAATATAGGGTTAAATAATAACCCAATGAAGCCACATTTAGTGGAAAATATGTGCAAAGAAGTGTTCGGAATACATAAAACACAATTTAAAAGAGTAAAGTCTACCTATAATGGTGTAGAAGAGCCTACTCTTATTGTACAAGTCCCTTTAAAGTGGAACTTAGAAATAGTAGAACATGTAGTCGAAAAACTATGTGAAGAGTTTACACAGGAATGTATTGCAATGGTGTATGGTGGAGTTAAGAAATTGATTTACAATCCGTTATATAAAGGGGAACGCTTCAAATTTGCTTCAGAATTCTTCGTGGAAATGTAAATTGTTCCACGTGGAACATTGCTTATTAAGGGAGGATTTCCCCCTCCCGAGAGTTAAAAAATTTATTGATAAACGATAAATGTTTATTGAAAAACAACAAAATATGTATTATATTATATGGAAAAGGTATATTATATAATAGATTCTAATGATGTTAGGTTCTATAGGGTAGAGGGTGTTGAGTTGGTGTTATGTAGTATGTTGGAAGAGTTATCTGTTTTAGAGATTAAGGTTTATTTGCATGCTTTGAAGGTTGATTTTGATTTCCTTGAAGTTTATAAGTTTATAAACAATGATTTAGATTATTCAGAGTGGCAGGAATTGTCTGGTTCTTCTTCTATGCAGAAGACTGAAAATTTATTGTGGGACTTTTTGGGTTTAGTTTCAGATGTGGAATTTATAAAACTGTAGTATTCAGTTTTTAGGGTGCGGGCGCCTTTTAAAATTGTTCAATGTGTTAAAATAATTTGTTATGTTAGTTATTCGTTTAGAAAGAAGAGGGAGAGGTATTTTTAGACCTGCAAACAGGAAAATTTATAAGAGTAAAACTTTTAAAAACGTGCTTCGTAGACACAGCAGGTTTAACCTCCCAAACGAGGATGGTTTGAATTTAAACCTAAATTCAAAAGAGTGGTTTTGTGCTTATAAGAGTGTAGAGCAGTTGCAAATGTGGTTAGAGTTAGATGAAATCCAATATTTTATACGCCAAGGTTTTAAAGTTCTTACGATTGAAGTTTCAGAATTTCAAGTTGGTTCACACCAAATAATATTTACAAAAGAAAGTATTATTAGTAGTAAAGATATTAGTACCTTATTTTTAAATCAGTAGTTATGAAAAATACAGATAATTTAATGACTTTTGAATACGAAGATTTAAAAGTAGAAACTTTTTGGAATGGCGGTGAACGTGTTTCAAACAGAACATTTATTAATGGTGTTTTAGTGTATGAAGATGAGTCTTTCAGACCTTCTCCTTTGCACTCTATTGATGAACCTCAAACAATGGTCTCTTTATTGGGATTCTTAACTTTAAGAAGAGGTGATGTTGAGGATGAATATTTTACAAATAGAAATTCAGAGGCTTTAGAAATTTGGGCTGAAAATGACGAGTCAGTTAGAATGATGCTTTATGATTATGAATGCAAAGATGATGAAAATTATTTGTCAGAAAATGAACTGACTTATGATGAGGTAACACGTATTGAAAAGTATATTAAAACATTTTAGTTATGAAAATTTCATCAAAAATAGGTATAATTGCAGGTATTTTGTTACTTACTTGTATTATATTAGATGTTTATTCAAATGGTTTTGTTTGGAGTTATGTAGTTTTATATTTCTTTATTACTTTTCTACAATTGGTGGCGGTGGATGACGATGAAACAGCTTTTAGATTCCTATCAGGTTTAAATATACCGATGTTGATATTTGTATATTGTTTGTTTAAATACGTTGATTTTCAACATAAAGATAAGTAATTATGGAAAGTTTAGAAGCGTTCTTAAAAGAGAAAGAGGGTAGTAGAGGTATAAAGTTAATGCACGTAGATAGTATGGCAATACCGAATGCTTATTTAATAGCTTATGAAGTTATTCATAAAGATTATTCTTTTAGTAGAGGTGGCGAAGTAGTCACAGTTTTAGAACTGATGGACTTTGTTTATAGTAAGGTTTTAGAAGTATCAAATCAAATTTAATATGAAAATAGCAATTGTATTTGGTGACAACGATTTTCACAGTACATTTAACCCTGTAATTGAGAGTCTGTATAACGCATATCTTTATTGTGGCGAACTGCCAACTAACAAAAAAGAGTTGCTAAAAATAATAAATGAGCTTTCTTATGGTTATTATCTTCTTTACCAAAATCAATTTTCATATAACGGAGAAAATGTTTCTCAAGACTCTTCTACAAAACAATATTTGAAAATTGATGAAAACAAATTACTTCTAAACGAAGAGGTTGAAAAATATTTAAAAGATTTAGAATCTTGGGGCGGTTTTGATAACAGTTCTACATTTATTTTAGATACAGAATTGTATAATAATAACTGTTATGTAGTATAAATTATGGTATCAATTGTAGCATTATATTTAGAGTACGTGAACGACTTTTTAACAGTTGAAAGGTTTGCGGAGTTTCACGGTTTTAGTATTGAATTTGCGACTGCTCTTATTGAAGAGGGTAGACGTTTAATAAAAGAATAGTTATGGATAATGAAGGGTCTTACAAAAATATGTTTTTAATCTTAGGGTTTTATATAGTAGTAGCAATTCTTTTATACTTATGCTTTACTTTCTTTATTGCGGTGTTTATACCTGTAATTATAATTTTAGTTTGTTTAGCCTTTTTATTCGATTATAACCGTTAAAAAATCAATTACCATGAATAAATTAATCTTATTTGCAAGCGAATTGTTCAATCCAAGAGAGGAATGTGAAAATTTAGGTACATTAGCTTTAGGCTCACGTTATTTTAGTGATGCAACTATAGGTGATATAAACGATTATCTTTTAGGTCTTTTGGGTGTTGAGGATAGCACACGTATGCAGGACAAAAATAAAATACTTAATTTCTACAGTGATGAAATGAGGGATTATTTATTCAAATGTTTAGAGAAAGATTATATCTTTCATAAAGTTTATAAATATGAACATAGCGGACTTGCCTTTTCAACTTCGCCTTTCAATTGTCCTTTTGATAGTGGTTTGGCAGGTCTTATATTTGTAAGTAAGAAGTATGTTCGTAAAGAGTTTGGAGTTAAGCGCATCACTGAAGGGGTCAAACAGCGTGTTTTAGACACTTTAAAGGCTGAGGTGGATACTTACCATCGTTTCGTTAATAACGAGGCTGTAGGCTTTCATATTGAAGACGAAAATGGTGATATTTTAGATAGCTGTTCGGGTTTTGAAATGCACGAAAATTGGGCAGAAGATGTGGCGAGTTATATTAACAACGATTTGTTGGGAGTAAATGAGGAAGAGTTGTTAACGCTGATTAAAGAAACAGAAATTGAATATTAAACTGCACAGGTAGAACTATTGGTCTCACGGTTCGTAAATTGGAAGAGCTACCCACAAGCCAAAGTGCAGTTTTTATCTATATAATTTAAAGTTATGAAAACATACACAGCATATTTTAACTATATCATAGACGGTATTACGTTAAGTGAAGAGGTTATTAAACTTATTTGCCGTTCGGGTGATAATACAGAAGATGTCAGGCGTTGTTTAGAACTGCCTGAAGTAAGAGCAGAAATGTTAAAAATTCCACGGGTTGCAATTGTGGAGGAATTAAAAGAGTATGGAGCGTGGGAAGATGAAGAGCTTTCAGATGAGCATAAAAACTTAGAAAGAATTCTTTGGATTGCTTCATGGAATATTGCTGAGGAACATTTAATTTTGTAGTTATGAAAGAAGTAAAAGTTTTTGTAGTTGATGTTTACAACTATGAATTTGATGAAAGTCCTCTAGAGTGGGATGATGAAAAATTTGTAAGTGAAGCTGAAATTCAAGGTTCAGTTTTTAGTTTAAAAGGGTTTGCGAATGCTGTTAACAGTGACGGGTTATACCTTAATAATTCTTTTATAAGATTTGTGTAGTTATGTTAAAAATAGAACTTTTAAAGCAGGGCGATTCCTTTAAACTAAAAGAAACTGCTAAAAAGGTTTGGGTACGTGGTGCTTATTGTCGAATTAACAAAGCTTATGAGTGCCAAAACTTTGACAATATAAGTGATTTTAAATACCTTAAAAAAGGTAAGGAAGTGTTCACAGATTTTGAATTTTAAAAAGAAATATTATGTTAGAAAGTTTTATTTGGATTTTGTTTGTTATTCCTGTAGGTTTTTTAATAGTAGTTTATTTAGAAGGTTGGGGGCAAATTGAAAAAGAAGAGGTAATTGAGGAATACTCTATCAAAAGAAATGGAAAGAATATTGGTGTTCTATATGTAATTAAGAGGACTTATGTAAGTGGCAGAATAAAAATAATTGAGAAAAGAATTTATCCTTAGATATTATGAATACTTTAGTAAAAGAGTTATTTTCAAAACTAGATGTTATCCCATATTTAAACCAAGGCGGTTGTTTATTTGCTTGCTTTGGAGTGTATAAAAAGCTGAGAAGCATGGGTATAACAGGTGAAAACATTGTAATTGTGCAATATAATTTCTTACATGATATTGATATCGAGCATAATAAAAAGTTCTTAAACAATCAAATAAAAACTGCTCGTTCTGCTGCTCATTTTGGTCTAAGTGCAGATGGTGGAAAAACTGTATTTGACAGTTGCGGGGTTGTCTATACGCAAAGGTTTGATGAACAACTTATTATACCAAACCATAAAATTCAAAAATTTTGTGAAACATCCTTAAGAACTGGTGGTGGAATTATTAAATTTGGGAGTATGAAGAAGAATAAATTTCGTTACTTAAAAGTGATTCAGCAAAATTTCGGACAAGGTTGGGAAGATGTGAGCGAATATGAAACTGACAGTTTAGGAAGTCCTAAAGAGATACACTCACCCGAAATTAGAGTACAAGGTATAGGTGGTAAGTGGTTGGTTAAACGAAAAGTAACACTCTTAAGCCATGACTTAAAAGAATATAAATTAACGGGATATTTAACCCGTGTAATAAGCAGAAAGGAGCTAAATGTATGAAAACATTCTTTTTTATAGTTGAAATAAAAAATAGACGAGTAACTAATACAATCTATCAAGTCAAGAATAATATTCCTGTTTTAGTGGGTATTGCACATTATAACATCAGTTATTATAGAGGTCACGACCATGAAGCAATGCAGGTTATTGTAGATAACAAAAAGTTACCTAAAAATGTAATGGATAGTCCTAAATATGGATATATAGTTCAAGAAAAGCGGGACAAATCATATCGTTTAATAAAACTGAATTAAAATGACAAAATTTAATTTGCTCAGTTTATGTACACTAGCTAGTGTTATAACATTTTGGATTTTCATAGCCAAAGAAAATGCAGTTGGGGTTGCCCTCTCTTTATTAGTGGCGTTGATATTTTTAGTATTAAGTTTAATCAATTACAATAAATAAATTATGTCAAAAGAAGTAATTAACATTAACGGAGTAGATTTTACAATTGAGCAATTAAATGCTTTGATTGAAAATGCAAAGAATGTAGACCCAATGTTTGCAGTGTATGCATACCACAGAACAACTGCTGAAGAATTCGATAAGAAATACGAAGGTATTCCAGATTCAGTAAAAGCAACTGCCCAACTAGAACTTATTACCGAGTTCTATAACAAAGGTGAAAAACTTGATTGGGATAATGACAATCAAAGAAAATATTATTTATGGTGGTACTTTGGAAAGAATTTCCGTTTGCACTGTGTCCACTATCGGTTTTCGTCTTCGTATTGTTCAGCTCGCCTCTGTTTTGTGAGAGAACAGGATGCAAAAGAAGCTTCTGAAAAGTTCTTTGAGATTTACAAAAGAGCATTAAATGGCTAAAATAAAAAGAATTTTAGTTGAATTAGTATGTCTTACAGTGTATATATACATTGTAGGACTACTTTTTAAGATGCCGCAAATATACTTCTGTATCTGGATAGATTACTTTTGTATATTCTGTATTCTTAGTTTAACCTATGCTCTGTTAAGAAGGGCTTCAAAAGAAATTTTAGGAATTTAAAAAAAAAATATCATGGCAAAATTAATTCTTATTACCAACTTAAGTTTGGGACAGGTTGTTGTAAACCACTTAAAAACTCAGGGAACAAATTTCATCAGTTCTGAAAAGCTGTCAAAAAACAGTGCAATATTATTAGTAGAAGATAACAAAGCGGTTATCGCCCGTTTAGGTGAAATTGAAGGTATTACTTCTACTACTGACGTGGAATATGTAGCTGAAGCTTTAAAATCGGTATCAAAATCGACTTCTAAGCGCACTTTAACTCCAAAGCAACTGTTTATTCAGACAGTACAAAATAGTGGCTTAAAACGCAATCAAATAGCTACTGTGTTAGGTATAACTCCTGCTTGGTTATATCAGTTGATTGAAGGAACAAGTTCGGTGACTGAAAAAAATTATTTAACTAAAACAAAACAGTTGAAAGCTATGTTATAAATGAAAACAACTGCAAAGAAAAAGTAAAACACGGTTTACCTCATAGCATATATGGTAATGCTCTGTAGTCAATTTTATTACAGGTATAAACAAGTTCGAATCTTGTTGAGGTATCAAATTAAAACTAAATAAATATGAAAAAATTAGGAGGACTTTTAGGTATTTTTTACATTTTAACTTTTATTAGTTACATTGTTAATCTAGTACAACTTTTCAACTGTGACTTTACCTCACCGTGGAAAGATGAGATTATTCATGCAGTTGGGGTGGTTATTCCTTTTGCTTCAATTGTTACAGTTTGGTTTTAACATGGGGTTATTTGGAAAACTATTAAGTGCAACGGTTAAAGTGGCTTTGACTCCTGTTGCAGTTGTAAAAGATGTTGTGAGTGTCACACAAGGAGATGCGCCCTTGACAACTGCTTCTTTAGTTGTAAGTGCTACTGGGGATGTTATTGATGGAGCAATTGATTTAACAAATTTAGACTTGTAATATGCCACTATTTCAGATAAAGGATAAAGATGATAGGCAACCAATAAAAGAAACCCATTATTATGGGTGGTTGGTTGAAAATAATGTGCAAGATGTGCATTCAATTAAAACAAAAACGCAATATCTTGAAGAACAAGGTTTTGTTTTAGGAACTGACCGTTTGGAGGAAGGAGATATCCAACGACTAAAAGCAATAGAAACTGTTTACTATCGAATTTTAAATGATTAAATATGTTAGGAATTTTATTTGGTTTTGTTACAGGTGTGCTGATGTCTGTACTCGTTATGTACATTATTTATAAACGTGTAACAGGAAATTTATTTTAGTATGAAAGGAATACCCATTAGCTCAGAGGTTAGAGCAGCGGTGCGCACAGTCAAGACAGCAGGTCACAGGTTCGATTCCTGTATGGGTATCAAATACGTATAGGATATGAAACGTAAAATACTTCTAGGATTATTCAGTTTTATAAGCTTGAAATTGTTTAACAGTGGGGCAAGTCAACTGAATTCTGATGGCTTCCGTTACTTAAAACGGTATTTAAAAGATAAAAATGTAACTTTTGATTCAACAACTGAATCTTTAATAATAAGCAATAAAAATAAAGATTTATATAAAATTAAGATTTATGAAATTGTTCAAAACAAATGATGGAAAACTTGTTTTTAAGTATTCCGATGATGAATATCTAATGCAGAATATGTTAGGTCAATTTGAAAAAATTACCTTTGTTCCTGAGATGTCTCCCTTAGAAAAAGATTTAAATGCTCCTCTATTTTTATTCTTTGAAAGAAGTGAAGAAAATTTGGTAGCTTCAGGAGAAGAAGTTTTTAAAGTTAGATTTTTTAAACTTAATGAAGAAAAAGATAAATTTATTGAAATCTTTGACAGTAGTAGCTATGAAGTTGATACAGTTGAGGATAAATTTATGCCCTATTACCCTGAGAAAAAAGTTGTAGACTTTCTACATAACTTTAGCCCTTTTAAAATGTCTGTTGAAGATAGAGAATTACTATTCTCTTTATCTCCTGTTTTTGAAGCAAACGGTTTAGAAGCGGATTCAGTAATATTTAAATGTATTTATCAGCTTCTGAGTAACGACTCTGGGATAGAGTTAGATTCTTTTCAAGATAGTTTAATAACTAGATTGGGAGGAAATTTGTATTATAAACATTTTTGGCAAAATAAAGATGCATATAATTCAGAGTTAATTTCTTTAAAAAAGAAATCTCCTTGGGAATTTGATTTATCTTTTTCATATTTAGGTAAACAATACAATATAACAATGGAATATTTCATACCTCGAAAAGGAAGAAGTAAATTTTTTATTAAAAATTTAAAAATATGCTAGTAGTATCTGAAAGTTTTAAGGACAAAATTCATCTTTTTGCTGAAAAATCGAAAGTTTTATCATTTTTCAAATCTGCTCTAAGTAGTACTTATTTTAATAAAAGATGTTTTGATACAAAAAATATTAATTTTGTCAGTTTACGAAAAGAAGGTGACGAAAATGTAATTACCTTTATTTCAGAAAACAGAGTCGTTAATGAAACAACGGCTTGGCAGAAAGAAAAAAGACAATCTGCTAAGATTGGTAGGACATTACGTAGTCTTATTTCATCTGAATACAGAAATTTGTTCAATGAACAAGATTTCGAAATTGCGACCAACATTTTAAAATCGACAAATAATGTTGGTGTTTTTGAAATTGTGACAGGTGAAGATATTATTGAAACTTATGTTAATTTACCAATTTTTAAGTCTTCAGGTTCATTAGGAGGGTCTTGTATGCGATATACAGAATGTGAAGATTTTTTCGATATATATGTTGAGAACCCTGATGTCTGTCAGTTATTGAGACTTGTTCACCCTAATGGTAAAATTATGGGTCGGGCTTTACTTTGGAAAACAGATTGTGGGCAAAATATAATGGATAGGATTTACACTTGTAAAGATGGAGATATTGAAGCTTTCAAAAATTGGGCAGAGGAAAATGGATATCACTATAAAGAGCACCAAGCCTATGATGAGAAAACATCTTGGATAAATTCTAAAACTGGCAAAAGCTATGATAGAATTTAGGAAATAAGCTTAAAAACTGATTGGGAAAAATTTCCATATATAGATACATTTACTTTTGGGAGACATGGAGTAATTCATAATGATGACAATCCTATTAAAAGTTATCATACTTATGATAATGGAAATGGTGAAAGAGATGAATATGATATAAAAGAATGTCAGTTAACTAATGAATTTTACAGAACAGATTTTATTGTAGAAATTCAAGGGGGTGAAAAAGAAGGTCTTAATGCTTTAGAAGAACTTACTGTTATAGTTAATAATAAACACTATTGGAAAGAAGATTCTTGTCTTAAAGAAGATAGCTATGGAAAATTATTTTCACTTGAAGCTGAAACTCATATTGAAGTTGACGGAAAATATTATCATATTAACTTATTATCTTACTCTCATTCTGAGGAAACTTGGTTTTTAGACACAGATGAAAGATTTATCTGGAATGAAGAAGAAAAAGATTTTATATTAAAACAAAACTAAAATGGAAATAAATTTTAAAGAGTTATTAGAAGTTCAAAGCGTATCTTACGAAGAGTATAGAATGAACTCTTATATCACAAAACTGCTTTCAAAAATGGAGGGCGTAACTTTTTCGTTAGATAAAATAAAGACAGGGACAAATATTTATGTTACTAAAAATTTAAATGGCTCTAAAACCTTTCCATGTATTGTTGCACACACTGATACAGTTCATGATATTGTAGAAGATTTAACCTGTATTGAGGTTAATGGTGCCTATACAGGCATCAACTCTGTCACAATGAAACAAACTGGAATTGGTGGGGATGATAAAGTTGGTATTTATGTTGCTCTTAGAATGTTAAATGAACTTGATGCGTGTAAAGTAGCTTTCTTTCATGCAGAAGAAGTTGGTTGTATAGGCTCTGACAAAGCAGATTTGACTTTCTTCAATGATTGTCGGTTTGTCCTGCAATGTGACAGAAAAGGAAATAAAGACTTCATCACTGAAATTTACCCTTGCGAACTGTCAAGTAAAGAATGGCAAGATGATATTAAAGATATTATTTTTGAACATGGATATGAATTTTGTGATAACGGAGGAATAACTGATGTAGGGCAGTTGAAAGAGTTGGGTTTAAATATTCCTGTTGCAAATATGTCTTGTGGTTATTATAATCCTCATATGTCTTATGAGTACATTCTACTAAAAGATGTGGAAAATGTTCTTTCAGTGGTTAAAAGAATTTGTGTGGAAATAACAAAACCTTATATCCATATTTCTGAAAGAAAGCATAAATACAATCCTTACCAACATTATGATTATTATGATTATGGTAAATCTAGTCCAAAAACATTTTACATAAATGGGCAAAAAGAAGGAGATTGGATTTTCTTAACAGAGCATAATACTTGGTTCCATTCTTCTGATGTGTTTTATGATGCAGAAAATGATGAATATGAAGTAGATGAGTGGGCTTCAAGTTTAATGGATTTAGGTTATTCAAACCCTTATCGTTACTTAGAAGATAATTTTGAGGGAGACTTATACGGCAGTGTACATACTACGTGTGAAGTTTGTTTTGATTTTCATCATAAAGAGGCAAAATGCCCTACATGTTCAGCTCTTGAAACGAGTAATTTAGACATAAGTTTGTTAACAAATGGCAATAGACCTGATTAATTGGAACACAGTTAGTAAAATACTAACAGGTAATCCAGACTATATAAGAAAAAGTTGGATAGGGACAGATAAAGTTCCTATCCAATATCGAAAAGAAATTTCAAAATTATTAAGTGTAGTAGAACAATGGGAATCACATCAGAAATGAATTATAAAGAAAAATTGTTTTTAACATATTGTATTCATAACTTGTTTACAAAAATGACAGTTATACAAAATCTTGAAAAACGACTTGGTGTTAACCTTGATGTCAGTATTATTCAAAATTATATATGGATAAATGCTTCTAATATATTAACTGCACACTCAAGTGATAAAAGTTTACAGTATGAATATAAAGGAACTATGGCAGGAGTATTTTTAGACTTGAAAGGGTTTGAAAAAGGAAAGAGTCTCACTGACCATTACTTTGTAAGCCAAAAAGTAAAGACTGAATATTTAAATGCTTTGCAAATTTTATCTTTTATTCATAAAAGAGTAGAAAATAATAAAAACGCAATTCGTATGTTTGAAGGTGGAATATATAGAGAATACACTTTTCAAGATGAAGCTTTTAAAATTCTTCAGAGTAAGTTTAACCTTAAAAAGAAATTCTAATGCTTGAAGTTAGAGATATAGTTATTTTATCAGAAGAAGGTAAACTAGAATATCCTAGGAATTACCCTAGTAATCCTCATTATGTGAAAGGAACATTAATTGCGGTAACTTCTGGCACATATTGTTACAAAGTAAAGTGGGAGAATGAAGAGACAAATTCTTACAGAGTAAATGAATTGGTTAGATTTTCTTCAAAAAATGAGTGGAAAAAAGTTAAATCTCAATATATTTTTACCAATGTTGTCCAAAAGAAAAGTATTAATATAAATGGTAAAATTGTAGACTATTGTGATAAGGATTTGGTTGAAATACCTACTTTTATCATAAAAAATTTAGCTAAAATTTTTACGAAAGAAAAAATTGAAACAGTTTATCTCAGAGGGTCTGAGATTGTGATTAACAAAATTTCTTTTAAATTATGGTGATTGAAATAGATAAGATAGATGACCAACAGGTCGAAGAAATTTTTATTAGTCCAAGACTAACAGAAATGTTTTACAAGGTTAAGTCTTTTGCAAATATGGAAATTAGTTTACATGACATCGAATCCTATATGAAACGAAAGAAATTTAATTTTTCAGTTTCAAAAGCAGGTAAGGGATATGTTTACATGTTTGTAACAGATGGTAATAACGGCAAATACACCTTCAAATATTAGATTTAAGACACTTTTAATTTAAAATGGTATGTAAGTATGTTTTTTATTTTTAAGTGTCTTAAATTTGAAATTTTAACCCCGCATCATAAGGGGAGGGGGGGGAGTAATTTATATTAGAGTAGTATATGAAGGGAATGATATTATGGGTTCCATTATTGATTTTAGCTATTATTGGATTATTTAATTCAGATAGAAAAGAAGGATGGTAGTATATTTTGATGAAAGACAGATAAAAAAGATTAAAGAGCTTCAAGGAAGTAATTTAATTAAAATAAATTTGGAAAAACAAAAAATAGTTTTTACCTTTGCTGACAGAAAACAAATTGTGACAGGTAAATTTACATCTGACAGGTTATCTTGGATAATGAGACAGAAAGGATATGAAACTGAATTTATAGAGTTTATTTTTGAACTGATTGTTAAACTTTTAAAAGCAATTAATTAGATATGAGTAGAAAATTTTCTTTAGCGATTTTAACTGTCGCTTTATTTGTAGAGGTTGTTAGAATAATAGAGAATATTATATCTAAAGATTCAGTTTTTATACCAAGCATAGTCATAGGAATCACCTTATGCATGCTATGGGTAGTAGTTTATTTTTCAGATAACGATGATAATAATTTAGCTTTTTAATTATGATAGAACAATTTGTACCAAAAGATTTAGCATTAAAACTGAAAGAATTAGGTTTTGATGAAGTCTGTTTAACATTTTACAACTATAATTCTGATATCCCTGAATATTCAGATGATTGGGCATGTGGAGTAACTATGGAAGATAAGCGAGATAGGAATGAGTGTCTCGCCCCACTTTGGCAACAAGCTTTTGATTGGTTGAGGATTAATTTTTTAGATAGTTTTATCCACCCATACAATAAAAAAGAAGAAACTTATTGGCAGTTTGTTATATATGGAGAGAAAAGCTATTCTGGCTACAATTCATACGAAGAAGCCCGTTTAGAATGTTTAAATAAACTTATTGAGTTAATATAATTATGGCGTTACACAGCGATTTAAAACACGTTTTGGAAAACGTTGCACACATGGAAGATGGAAAGATATTGGAGTTAAAATACCCTCTCTATTTAGAAGATATAGATGACACGATTAAATTTATTACAAAAAAAGGTCGTTCTCTAAAATATATCCTTGATAAAGGAATGATTATGACATTAAGTAAATTGGAAGTCAAATATCAATCTCGTTTACATATGAATGTTTTAGCTCAGTTTGATAAAAGATATAACCCTTTTAATAATAATAAATTATGACACAATTACAAAGAGTTCAAAATTTGCTAAAACGAATATCAACAAAACTATTTGATGTTGAGTTTAGAATTGTAGCTGAGTATGATAAAGAATTTACTACTTATGTAAATGAAGTTCCTAATGGAAGAATTTACCTTCAGGTTCATTATGACCAACCTTGTAATGAAACGGGTAAAATTCAAACTTGGCATAGTGGTAAATTTTATTTGTCTCAGTATATGACTGATGACGAAATTGTTAAGAAGGCTTGGGTCGCATTTGAAATGTGTGTTAAACATGAAATAATGGAAGCTTTCTTAGTAGATGGGTTGAGATTATTCAATCCTCATGTGAATTTTGAAGCTCTTTTGAGTGTATCTAAAAACGAAGTAAAAAGATGAAAAATATAAGAGATTACGGATTTATAGTAGAAGGAGATACAAGACATTTATTAGGAGATGTTTATGATATTCTAAAAGAAAAAGGTGAGAAGACATTTCGTAGAAAAAAATATGACTTTGAATGTTATTGGATAGGAGAAGTTATAGGAAATAATGGCTCAGATTGGCTAGCATTAGGGAAAAATAAAGATTATAAAATTACTGTACTATCTATTCCCGTATTTATTAACCTTTTTTCAAAAACTGAAAATGTTATTGGTAAAAAAGTTTTAGTTAAGGATAAAGGCGAGACTTTTCCAGCTTTTACAACAGCATTTAAGGCGTTAGGTTTTAAAAACACTTATGACAACTCATCTGACTATTTTAGTGATGAAGGAGTAATTTTCGGAACTTATAAAAATGGGGAAGAACTTTTATTTGCTTTAAGGGATAAAAACGATACAGAAATTCTAATCAGTTCTAAAGGGATAGAATTTATTGAAGAAAAAGAGTCAAACTTAAATATAACAGACATGGAAATTTATAAAGAAAGAACAATCGAGATTAATGGAAAACTAAGACAAGTTATCATTTCAGTTGTAACTGTCGGACAAAAACTGCATGCAGGATATGCTATCACTCATATAGATGATAAATTTGACGAGAAGATTGGAAAATTAGTTGCTAAGGGTCGAGCTTTAAATGAAAGAACAAATCTTGTGGATATGGAGTTAGGTAAAGGAATGGATAAAAAGTTCATTTTATATTCTGTCGCTGACCACATTTTCAAACAGTTGGAGAATGGTAAAATAACAGTTAAAGGTGTAAAATAATGACAGGCACTACTTTATTTAACAGACTGTCTAAAAAAGATAGAGCTCGGTTTGAGAAAAATTTAGAGGAACAAGGAATGTATAAAGTTGAATATCTACAAGATTCTTATGAAAGTATGTTTGACTTTATAGCATGTGCTTTTACTTGGGATGAAACAGAAGAAGGATATGACTACTGGGATAATATTGCCAATGTGGCAAGATAGTGAAACCCCTCCTGAAAGGGAGGGTTATTATGTAGTTCAAGCAATCACTATGATGGGCAACTTGAACGCTTTTAAATGTTATTTTAACGGGCATAAATTTGAATGTTCAAATCAAAAAGTAATAAAATGGATAGATTTGTAATAGGTTTATTTTTCCTTCTAGGGTTTTTATTATCATTTGCAGGGTTTTCAGTTTTTACAATTGAATATTGGGTGATAATGGTTGCTCTAGCATTTTTATATAGTTATAAATTTAGAATAAATGAAAAAATTTGAGTTTGAAACCAGTAAGGGTAAATTCTTGTTAGTTGACGAAAAAGATTATCCAGTTTTTCATGTGATGATAGAAAATAATGGGTTTAATTTTTATTCTTTAAAAGAAATAACTGAAGAACAGGCAAGTGAGATTGTTAGTTCGTTGGTAAAAGATGAAAAAGGAAATAAAAGTTATGTTTACACTTTACTTTCTCTTTTAAAATCAAAAGGAATATATTTATTTGAAAAACCTTATATTCCTGAAGAGTATCTAATTGACGATGAAGCATTAAGATGTGATAGAGAGGCTGAACAAAACACATTTTATAATCCATATATATTTAAATTATGAGAGCATTAGATGAAAACAAAAAGTACGATTTAAGACAATTGAATGATGAGCAATTAAAATCTGTTTTGGATTGGTTGAAAGAAAATGACAAAGATTGGGATATCACTTACTTAGAAGATTTTAAGAAAAGTATTAAAACTTTCAACTTAATATACGATAATAAAGAATGGTGTTGGAATATTGAAGAGAATAATATTACAAACGCTGTTGAACTATTTGAGGAAATGAACATATACCAACGTGCAGACCTTTTGATGGAAGATGGTAAAAAACAGGGTTTAAAAATAAAAATTTCATTTGAAAAAATGTAATGACATGAATTACAGAGATAGTTCTTATTTTAACTCTGAAGATGAGTTTCTAATCTATGATGAAAATCTAAAGAAATTTATAGTTTCAAAACTTGAATTTTTTAATGGCAGTTGGTATTCTGTTAAAGGTCTTAAATATAAAATGATTTCGGTTAAATCTTTAAATACACAAGAATTACTATAAATACTAAATTATGAAAGAAGAAAGAGTTTCTTTTGAAACTGCAAAAATAGCTAAAGAAAAAGGTTTTATGGAAGCAGGGGATTATCCTTTATGGTATCATTCAAATGGTGAAGAAGCTTCTATGTTTGAACCTTTGTGGAATATAAGAAGAGAAGAATATCTTAAACATGAAGCTATATTAAGACCAACTCAATCTTTGCTTCAAAAGTGGTTAAGAGAAGTTCATAAAATTGATATTTTTATAACAAAAGTTAAGAATTCTTATGCTCCATCTGTTTATAGTGAAAATATTTCTAAACATGCCATAGGTGTAACTTTATTTGGTAAAGATAAAACTTATGAAGAAGCTTTAGAGGTTGGGTTACAAGAATCATTAAAATTAGTAAAATATAAGTTATGAGAACAAGTACATTTAAGGATTATAGATTAAACAGAGAAGATGACTATTTTTCAGAAGAGAAAAAAGCTTTAGAAGTTTTCAATGCAGATTATATAGATTCAATGGATTACATTGTTTTTGGTCAAAAAGAAGGAACATCTTTTGAACCAAAGCAGTTTTTAACTGAGCGGGAAGAAAATATTGTTTTATCAGTTATTCAGTGGTTAGGAACTCCTGTAGGACAAGGTTTTATTGATAAATTAAATAATTAAATATGAGAAATTTTCCAATAATATTATATTCAATTACATCAGGCATGTGGTTGACTAGATTTATGACTGAAGGATTTCAGTTTTTTCATGGTGTTTTATCTTTACTTTTTTTAATATGTGCGGTTATATATTCATTAAATGTTGACAAAAATGAGTAAATTTTACATAGGTCAGAAAATAGTAGCTATTAAAGACCACTCACAAGGAATATTTAAAAAAGGAGACGAGTTTACGGTGTTGGGTATAAAAATATGTTGTAAACTAACACTTATTACCATAGGTGTAAAATGGGGATTAAATATAACTGGGTGCGGATGCGGAAAAAAGCATAACGGTAATTGGTTCAATGATTTATGTTTCTCCCCAATAGAACTTTCAACCACAACATTTGAAGATGTAATAAAACAAAAGGAACCATGTTTAAATTAAAAACCAAATAAATGAAAATAGGAGTATTTTTTGATGATGAAACAAATCCTGAAAATAAAGTTATTGGAGTATTAACTTTTGTTAATGCATTAGGACATTATTTCAGAGGAGAAGATGATTATGGTTATAAGTGGTTCACACCTCTTCCAAAAAACGAACAAGAACTTTTAAGAAAATATTATGTTTAAAAATTTTTTCAACAAAAATTATCAATTAAAAACTGATAAAGAAAAACAAATTCATGGGATTATTACAAATATATGTAAAAAAGAAGATACAGATGTAAGAATTGACCCATTTACTAAAAATATTTTCATTTCTAATGAAGATAAACATTATGATATTGTTCTTATGTCGCAATCTATTGTAATTACAAACACAAAATTTTCTTTACGTGAAAGCTTTAATTTTGATTTTATTGAAGTACTTATGCAAATTGCTTTACAAAGAGCAAGCAAAGACCGACAAAAAGTTCTGGCAGAAATACTAAGTAGGGAAACTGAAATGCTTGAAACAATAGAAAAAAGTTTAGAAGAAATTTAAATTTATGAAGACAGAAATAGAAGTAATATCGGAGATAATAGACGAATTATTGCCTTTAGTAGATGCAGAAGATAATATATGTGGTGATATGTCTTCTTGCTGCGGTTCAAGTATGGAATGTGCGTTGTGTTTAGTTAAACAAATAAAAAAGCAATATGAAGCAAAAACCAATATCAATTTCAATGATGAAGTGGATAAATTAATTACGGAAAGATTAATAGATTTAAAATCTTATATAGACTTTAGAAAAAATTTTTCTACTTTAGATTCAAAGGAATATGAAATTGAATATGAAGAATTATCAAACGAATTGGAAAAATTTAAAAAACATTTTCCTGAATGTGACTAATGAAAAAACAAGATAAAACTTTTTAGTCAATTAAAACAATAAAATATGAGAACACAAGAAGAAATTAAAAGACAAATTGAAGGACTAGAAGCTATGAAAGCGAGCCTTCCTGAATTCAACTTTTTTGGAGAAAATAACCATGAACCTATAGATGCAGTTATTTCTGTTCTGAATGGTTGGGAAACTTACGAAGATTATGAAGATGCTGAGTATTCAATTGAATCAGCAGTTTATGAAGCAGAATCTTGGTTAAATGGAGATTCTGATGAAGATTTGTTCGAATAAATTTGCAAAAATAAAAATAAAGTTGTAGATTTGTAGAAAATAAAACGAGGTGGCGGAATAGAGCAGACGCTAGATTGTGAAAGATATATGGAATCTAACTCATATATCGTGCAGGTTCGAATCCTGTCCTCGTTTCTAATACTAAAAATTAAAAATATGAAAAATTATGTAGTTGGCGCATTAAGCCTTTTTGAGTACGAATTGAAACAGTTCAAAATTCAAGCTGAAAATGAGTATGAAGCAGTTAAAAAAGCAATGGTAGAAATGGTTTCTAAAGAAGAATATAAACAAGATGAATTAGATTGGCAAGCTTCTCCTGAATATCCTAAAAACTATTTAGATTTAAAACAAGAGTTGATAAACTGTGACTTATTTGTTAATGCCATTGAGGTTTAAAAACTGAAATAATCATGGAATTTTTTGATATAGTAAAAGAACTTGTAAAAGAAGGAATATCTGTTGAAATATGTTATGATGCAGATAGAGAGCAGTTTTTTGCAAATTTAAATACTGAAGCTAAAAGTCATCTTCATCTTTATGAAAATTTATATTTAAGAGGCAGATATGGTCGTAAAATTATTATAGTATGTGAAGGAGGCAGTGAAAGTATAATAAGCCAATTATGTTTTGAATTTAAATACGCATTATGTGGCAGAGATTATGGTAATTGTGAATGGTTTAAACTATGTGAAAAATATGGAATTTAAAGGGACAAAAGGAATATGGACGGCAGACATTGAAAAAGGGATTGTGAGAAAATCCGATGGCAATAGATTGTGTTTGCTGTATTACACAAATTATGAAAATAAAAGTGAAATACCTTACAACACCATTCTAATAAGTAAAGCTACTGAAATGCTTGTAGAAATTGAAAAAGATATAGAATTTCTACAAAATTTATGCAACAGAATTGAAGATGTAGCTGTAGATGACAATTTGTGGAATTTAGAAAGTAGATTAGGCGTAAATGAAATACTCGCCCGAATAGAAGATAAACGCCAATTAATCAAACAAGCAACCGAACTATGACAATAGAAGAAAAAGTATTTCATCTACATGATGTAGAGGTTAATCAAAAATATGACGGAAAATTGCAGTTACCATATAGTTTTCATATTAAAACGGTGTTAGCTCAATTTAAGAGATTTAAATATCTTTTAAACCCTGAAGAAGAGAAAGTAGCCTATTCAGCAGTTTTATTACATGATACCATCGAAGATTGCCGATTAACTTACAATGATGTGAAAGAATTAGTTAGCACTTATAATACTGAAATTGCAGAAAGTGTTGCAGATGCGGTTTATTGTGTAACTGATTTCAAAGGTAAAAATAGAGCAGAAAGAAAACCGCCACAATATTACAGAGATTTAAATAACAATAAAACTGCTTTATTTGTAAAACTCTGTGATATGATAGCAAATAAATATTTCTCTTGTATGACAGGAAGTAGTATGAAAGATGCTCATAATAAAGAATTTCCTTCTTTCAAAGAAAAATGTTATTATGAGCCTTATAAAGAGATGTTTGATTTACTGGAAAAATTAGATTAGTATGACAGCAAACGAATTTTGGAAAGAACAGTATGAAAAGTATGGCATTTCTCTTTGTAACGAAATACATGTAGAGATTTTAATGATTGAATTTGCAAAATATCATGTTGAACAAGCTTTGAAAGAAGCTAGTGTAAAATCTTTTGTCGATATGAAAAAAGGTTTGGAATATTATTTCGAAGATTATGTAGAAGGTGTTAATAAAAACTCTATTTTAAACGCATATCCTTTAGACAATGTTAGATAGTTTATATGATTTAATAAAATTCGTTGGATGGTTCATATTAATTGTAATCAGTCTTATCCTAGGATTTTCATTAATATATTTTTCACTTATGCTCCCTATTATAAAAACTGAAGAAACAGGGAATTGGTTGTGGATGTTACTATATTTTATTATTATACCCACTGTTTTTTGGGGAATTTATAACTTAAAAAGCGAATGAAAGAATTAGAAAAAGGCATTGCCTACGATATTACAGATTTAACAGAAAAACAAAAAGAATTTCTTTTGAATTATTTATTGTTTTTAGAACCTGAAGAATGGACTAAATGGGAACTAGATTACTTTAAATATATTTTCTTTTCCGAAGATTACGAATCTTTTGATGCTACAAAATTTTCTTCCACTATTAAAGATTTAAAAATAATAAATGCCAAAACTCTTTTTGAATAATATGATAAGTACAAGATTATTAAGTAAATTAAAAGTAGGTAAAAAGTATCTTATTACTAATGGTATAGGATATTACATCTTAGATGTAAAAGATGATGTCATTTGGTGTCGAGAATTAGGGTTTCCTTCAAGTGGGGTTTTTGGGATTTATATGAAGGATTGGGAAACAGTTTTACGTGAAAATATAGATGACTCTAAAACTTGGAGAGAAATACATTATGATTATGATAAAACACAACCTACTTACAGATATTATGCTCATATAGTGAAATTATTTGTAAGTGCTCAAACTTATTTCTCAACTTATGATTTATTTTTCTTGGGGGAATATAATGAAGATATAGATTTTGCAGAGATTAAAAGATATTGTAATTTGTATGGTATAACATACAAGTGGCAGAGTAAAAAAGAACGCAGAAAAACAATTTATAAATGAGAAAAGAAGAAATTTACGTTAACCTACAAGGTAAAACAAAAGAAGAATTAACGGATTTGTGGAAGTTTTTAACGAGTAATGGGGAAGATGTAGAAAGAGGTAAAAAATCTTTTTTATCATACTCAAAATATGATAAACCTAATTGTTATTTATCATTTAGTGAAATTTTTAATGTTATGAATTGGAACAACGGATACCATAAATTTAAAACCGAAGTAACAATCGAACAATTAAAACAAATAATTAAACCTATGGAAACAAAATTCAAAAAAGGAGATATTGTAATTATAACAGATTTTGGTAATGCTACTAATGATAAATCATATTTTTCTATAAATACACCGTATGAACTAAGAGAAGATTTGGAAAATGGCTTTAAAGTGTATATAGATAATTCAGGAGAGCCAAATGGTTATAGTTTAAATACAACTAAAACCATGAAATTTGAATTATACAGTGAAAATAAATTAACTTTAGAACAACAACTCGAAAAAGCCAAAGCAGAAGTAAAACGCTTAGAAGAAGAAATAGAAAACAATAAACCTAAAGTTGGAGATTGGTGTAAATTTTGGGATGAAAATAAACTAGAATTTTGTCTGTCAAAATTAGGCTATATAAATGAAGACGAAGTTTATTGCTATGAAACTATAACAGGTTCATATTATACATATGTTGAAAAAATAACAAACCCAGAACTAATTAAACTTTTAGAGGATGAAATCACTAGAACAAATTAAAAATGATTATGCGGTAAGTAAAGGGTATGCATCTTGGAATAGTTTAATTTCTATTTGTAATAATGGATATTTATTAAACGATTACATTGAAGGTTTAATGAAAATTTACGCAATGGAATGTTTAAAACTTGCTAGTGAGTTTAATGACACGTACAGTTGCAGAAATAATATAGATGAATCATTTAAAGTTTATGTAAGCAAGGAATCCATAACAAATGAAAATAATATTATAAAATAAGATATGGGAGTAGATTATACAGCTAACTACGGTTTTGGAGTTAAAATAATTAGGAATGAAGAAGAATATTTTTTAGATTGGTTAGATGAAAAATTAGAAGATACTGAAGGAATATATTATTTTGAAACAGGTAGAGAATGTTATGGTGGAGTCGAAAATGAAATATATGTTTGTATTGATGTGGAAGACGAAATAGATAAGCAAAATGGATATGAATTTCTTAATGGTGTTGCTGACGAGCTAACGAAAATTTTAACAGAAAAAGGGATAGAATTTGAAGGAGTTCCTAATATTGTGGGCGGGTTAAAGATTTGGTAAATTAGAGTATGAATAAAGTAAAAATAACAATAGATGAGTACGGTTGGAAAATAAAACTGAAACTCAATGGTAAGACTTATACAGAAAGAATGGAACGTACAGCTTCAGGAGTTAGTGGAAAATCAGTTTTTGAAGAGACTGCTGAAATTCCTGATAACTTACTGGACGGATTAGATAGTATTTCTCCTTTTGAAACAATGAAAGCTTTAGAACAAATATCTTTTGAAGAATGGGACGATTATTAATAGTATTTATGACTTTTTTCTTTCTAGTTTCTTGTAATGAGCCACAAGGTACAACAGAATTTGTAAATAAAGAAGATAAAAATTCCAAAATAGAAGTTTACAGATATTGGTATGGGCATGGTAGTTATGTTTATGTAAGCAGATTCAAAGATGAGCCAAATGTTCAAACAACTACATGGAGAGAAAGTCAAGGAAAAACAACAGTTACAAAAGCTAATGTTGTTATATATGAAAATGATAGTATTCAAATTATAAGAAAATAAAATGAGAAAAACAATTATATATTTGGCAATATTTTTTAATTGGTTAGCATCAATATTATGGTTCTTTAACTTTGTTATGTTTGGAGAATTTTGGAAGTTAGGGCTAGGATCTTTATTTTTAGGTCTTGCCATTTTAAATGCATCACACTTAGTTGAAGAAAGATGAAATTAAAATTAGAAAAAGATATTGTCTTCTTCGATGTGGAAACCACAGGAGTAGACACAACAACTGCAAGAATAGTTCAGATTGCCACCATTAAGTACAAAACTGATGGTACAGTTGAAGAAAAATGTTATTTGATTAACCCTGAAATTCCTATTCCTCAAGAAGCTTCAGAGATTCATGGCATTACTAATGAAATGGTATCAGATAAGCCTACTTTTAAGCAGTTTTCTAAGAATTTGCGCAGTTATTTTGAAGGATGTGATTTAGGAGGTTTCAATTCAAACAGTTACGATATAAATGTTTTGAATGAAGAGTTTTCAAGGGCAGGCGTAGGTATAATAGACTGGAATCCTGCATTAGTTGATGTGATGCTTTTATATCGTCAACAATATAGTGGAAAACTAGGGGAGATTTACAAAAGATTTTTTGGAGAAGAGCTTGATGGAGCCCATGATGCATTAAATGATGTAAGAGCAACTGTTAAAATTTTAGATAAGTTATTAAAAGATTCAAATATTTCTTGCACAAGTGAAGAATTTGATGTATCTTTGCAGGGTGAGAATGAGAGAGTAGACTTTTCAGGAAAATTTTATAAGAAAGATGGAATAGTTTATTGGGCATTCGGAAAACATAAAGATAAATCTGTAATAGAAACTAAAGGGGATAAAGGATATAATGAGTGGTTTCTAAATGGAAGCTTCCCTACAGATTCAAAAGAAATATTAAAACAATTATTAAAATAATTAAGATTATGTGGATGGATTGTGCCTTATTTGTACTCGGAGTAGGATTTTTACTAGTTCTGGCTTCTCTGATAAAACAAAGAGTAAATAAAAACAAAGAATTAAATTAGAAATATATGAAACAAGTAGATGTAGATTTTTATAGCAGTGATAACGCAAATGATTTTTATAACAATTTGTGTGACCAAGGAGTATCAGGGCAATGTTCAACTGACCACTCAACAGGATTAACAACTGTAACTTTTTATAAAGAGTAAATGGAAGTAAACGGACAAACGCCTGAAGAATTACAACAGTTGATAAAAGAACTTGGTAATTTTTCGGAACAAAAATCTATTGAACCTTCTCGAAAGGTAAGAAAAATCAGAAATAAAGTGACAAATTTCACACCTAAAAAGAAAAAACGAAAAAAGAAATAAATGGAAAAAGTACTTTATTGGAAAATTCAGGTGGCAAATCAGTCACCTTCTTTGGAACCAAATTCTAAAGAGATGGAAATTTACAAATCTCATTATTTGAAAGATTTCCAAACAAGAGAAAAAATGACTGATACAGAAGCAGTTGAGCATTACAATAAAAATGCTTGGAAAAATCCTTTATTCAGCCGATTACACTCTTTGACTCTAGCTTTTGTTGAGAATGACGTAATCAGAGTAAATCACTTTACAGGAAGTGAAAAAGACCTTTTAATTCAGTTTATTAATACTGCCAAATCACCTTATTTTAATGATTTTAAGATGGCGTGTTTTGATGCAGAGTATCTTTTACCCTATTTAGGTATTAGAATGGATAAAAATGACTTAAAAGAGGTTCTTCCAAATGATTTGCTTTACCGAGGATTAAAACCTTGGGGATTGACAGGTATCTGTATTAGAAACTATTATCAAGGCGCAGGAGCTTATAAACCAACTCTTAAAGAATTGGCATATATTTATAACCTTGAAGAGAATATTGATTCTAGGTATGAAGAGAATGATTTAGCTTTATCAGGTGATGACATTACATTGACAAACAACTCTATTGAAGAGATTAAACTGTTGATAAATGCACACAGAAAAATGAATTACAGAGCAGAAATAACTGAATTGAAGGTAAGTGTTGCTGATGTTAAAGATGTTGTCTTAGAAGAGCCAAAAACACTACTTCATGAGTTATATGAGACTAAATGTTTTGATTCAAACTATCAAAGTAGATTAGCTAAACATCTTAAAGCTAAAAAAGTTTTAAAACGGGATTTACCCTTGATTAAGAAATTTATTTTGTCAGTTTTTAATGAGAAAGTGGAGGTCACAGCGTTTAATAAAAAAGAACTGAAAGAGATTAATGAGCAAAGAGAAAAAGAAGTTGATGAATTTTTAAAAACAATTAAATAATGGCAGATTTATTATTACCAAAAAATTATGAATCAAGAAGTGGAAATTTTAAAGATTTAAATGGTAGAGCCAAAATTTCTTATTCTCAAATTACTTCTTATAATGACCCTGAATATCATTTAGAATATTATTTACAATACTTTATAGGTATAAAGACAGGTGGGAATGATTTTTCAGATTTTGGAAATGCTGTAGGCAGTTTTATTGAAAATTATGCCGAAGGCAGGATTGTTCAAGGTATTTTAAGTGAATCAGATTTAGAAATCCTTTTAACTAAAATAGATTACCCTGAAAACTCTGCCTATGAAGATGAGGTTGCTATGGATTTAGGCGAATTCGTTTTAGAAGGTTACATAG
Source organism: Diorygopyx duplodentatus (assembly GCA_033557515.1). Classification (NCBI taxonomy): domain Eukaryota; kingdom Metazoa; phylum Arthropoda; class Insecta; order Coleoptera; family Scarabaeidae; genus Diorygopyx; species Diorygopyx duplodentatus. Next base: position 49,856 of record JAWQRJ010000005.1, read on the forward strand.
ATAGAGCAGAATATAAGATGAGTAATGTTGTCGATATTACAGATTTTAAAACCTTAAATATTGATACAAAATCAAGTTACTATGCTTCAGAGGACTATCAACAAACTACTTTGTATTGTTACTTTAAAGAATCTCAAGGTTTTAAAATTGGAGAGTCTCAGGTGATAGGTTTAGGTAGGAAAGGAAGTTCTTTGAATGGTACAGGGAATTTTAAAATGAGATTAAGTGGAGAAATTGTCAAAATACCAACCCCATATTCAAAAGAGAGAGGAGAAAAAGCAATTCAAAAAGTAAAAGAAACTGCTAAAAATATTTCAGAAGATTACAAAGTTTATTTAAAATATTTTTCTTAAATTTTACCTATTTGTAAATTTAAATAAATAGTTGTATATTTGCATTTCAGAATTACAGCATCTCACAAAAAGTAATTTGAAAAAGAAATTATACCCACTATTTTATTTGATTGAGGTGAGATGCAATCATTTAACTTGGTGGGTTTTTATTTTATGTAAATATGGAAACAAAAGAATGTGTAGTATGTTTAGAAACAAAAGATTTAACTTGTTTTACACGAAGACACGACAGAACTTATACTTATGAATCAAGATGCAAAAAATGTAAAAAAGAAGGACGATTAATTGATAATGGAAAATATAAAGATGGAAAAATAAGATGCAGTTCTTGTTTAGAGTATAAAACTGATGATAAATTTTATAAACGTAAAACAGGAAGTTTATATTCTAATTGTATTTTATGTAATAAAAATAAAAGTAAAGAGTATATAAATAATCTTTCTCCTAAAGTCAGGAAACAAAGAAAATCAGAAGAATATTTAAGAAACAGAGATAAATATTTAGAAAGAACTAAAAAATACACTAAAGAGAACAAAGAAATTATTCTTGTAAAAATCAGAGAAAAAGAAAAAAATTTAAAATCAACAAATCATATCTTATATTTTAAAAGAAATATTAGTTCTTTAATTAGAAGAAGTTTATTATCTGTAGATAAAAGTAAGAACGGAAAAAAGACTACTTCAATTATTGGTTGTTCAGTTGAAGATTTCAAAAAACACATTGAATCTCAATTTTTATCGTGGATGAGTTGGGATAATTATGGAAATATTGGTTGCGAAGGAACAGAAATTAACTGTAGTTGGCAATTAGACCACATAGTGCCCATCAGCCATGCTAAAACTGAAGAAGAGGTTTTACTTTTAAATCATTGGAGTAATTTTCAACCTTTGTGTTCTTTTGAAAACAGACAAATTAAGAAAGGCAACCTCTACCCATTAACAAACTTAGAGCTAAACAAAACTTTCGGATAATAAAAAACCCCCAATAAAGGGGGTTTAAAATTAGGCTTTTTTGTGGGTTCTAACATCTAGTCCTTTTTCAAGGAAATAGTCGTTAATCATTTCAAAAGCAGTTGCTAAGTGGTTTAAGTAACTCATATCATATTCTGAACAAAGGTCTTTAGCTTTGTCCACATGTTTGTCAATAAGTTTAATCGCATCTTTTGCTTCAAAAGAGTCAATATGCTTTTCAAAAAACTTTTGCATGGGTTATGAATTAACTTTTGTGTTAGCTTGACTGTTGGTTTGTGGAGCAGCAACTGTCCCGCTTCCTACATTTACAACACTATTAGCAGCTCTGTTTACTTGGTCTCCTAAAGAGTTGAACATAGTAGCCAAGAACTGATTTTGTTGTTGTAATTGAGCTTGCAATTGGTTTTGAGTTTGTTGGTTTGTTTGTGTAACATTGATTTCAATTTCTCTGTTATCTCTGTTACGTCTTTCAGCAGCTAATGCATCACGTAAGTTTTGCATTTCAATACCATTGATTAGGGCACGTGTTGCATCCCCATCAGCATGGATTTGGTTTTCAAGATTACAGAATTTAGCATCATTTGCTACTTGGAAAGCTGTAACTTGGTTTTGAATTGCTTGTGTGTTTTGGAAAGCTTGTAAAGACTGGGCATAAGATTGTTGTAACATAGATTTTTCAACATCACAGATTTGATTATCTAAGTTTCTAAACTCTCCTTGAATTCCTTGGTTCAAATTAAAAATTGCACCTTGTAATTCATTACCCAATGCTTCAACAGTTGTATTTACACCTGCAACATCTTTACGTAATTCAGAAACGTTTTGTTCTAAAACTGTTGTACCCGCAATACCTGCGCCAACAGCAGGAGCTCCTGCTCCCCAACCGTCTCCAAATCCACGACCTCCCCATAAAGAGTTCAAACCGATTAGACCAACAAGACCTAAACCGCCTATTCCATTGTTAATGCCACCATAAGCAGCAGGGTATCCACCCATAATGTCAGTACCACCTGTAGAAATACTCATAATTATAAAGTTAAAGTTAAACATTGCAAAGATACGTAAAAGAAATAATTAGTAAGTAATTTTCAGATAGTACTAAAATAAAAGTACTTTTATTAAGAGAATTTTTATTATATTTGCAAAAATTTTAACTTAAAAAATGATAGACGAAATTTCTAAACAGGATGTGGCGCTATTATGCCACCAACAGGTAATAAATATAGGGAAAAATATAAAAAAGTTTAGGAAATTAAAAGGTTTAACTCAATCAGATGTAGCCTTTTATATTTTTGCTGACAAAAGTTTAATTTCAGCCTTAGAAAGAGGAGTACAGAAAAACATAACTCTTCTTACTTTAGCTAGACTTTGTAAACTTTTTAGAAAAAATTTTGAAGATTTTCTTGCAGAATAAAAATATTCTTTTTATCTTTGCAATGTTAAAATATAACTAGAATGAAAAAAGTATTAATAGGTTCAAAAGCCATGCAATATTGGTTTAAAGATTTCGACCGAATTCCAAAAGACACTGATTATGCAGTTTCAGAAGAAATCAAAAGCGCAACACCTGAAGTCGAGTTACTTTATAACCCAGTCCTAACAAAAACTGATGTTGAAGTAGCTACTCCCGAAATGATGTTAGCTTTAAAAATTTCCCACTTATTCTGGGAGAAAGATTGGAGAAAACATATGTGGGATGTTCAATTTCTTTTAGATAAAGGTGTTAAATTTAACTATGAAATCTATAAGGAAAATAGAGAGTTCTTTGAAGAGTATTTACCTAAAATTAGGAGAAGCGATTTAAATCAAGATAAAGAGTCTTTTTTTGATAATGCGGTGAATGAAGACTCAAATGAACATGATATCTATCACACTTTAATTGCCGAAATTCCTGCTTACACAAAAATTCTAAAAGAAGGGTGTGAAGTAGAATTAGATTTTGATAAGTTTGAAAAGCTATCTTATCAAGAAAAATTAGATGTGGCTATTGAAGAGGCAGTTGTTATGGCATATGAAAGATATTCAGGTAAAATTCCTTGGTATAAGGCTTTCGATATTCAACTGATTCAGAATATTATGAAACATTATCCTGAACCTATTGCTTTATTTTCAATATTTAATTATAAAAATTTAACAAACCTACGAAAACATAATATAGAAGACTATTTTAAAAAATTAAATTATGACAGCAAACGAATTTAGCGATTTAATAGGTGAACAATTCCATTCTTTATATGATTTTATGCAGAGTTTAGAAGGTCGCTACTATGACGAGGCACAATTGAAAGCTTATAAACTTTTATATGATAATAAAATTATTTTTATTGCAAATCAAGATAAAGATGTTTCAAACTCTTATAGCTATACAGATGAAGATTTAAAAAGAGTATATCAACATATTCCTTCAGGGAATTATTTTATGGTTGAAGGTAAAAATCAATCATACAGTGGAACAAATTGGTCTAGAATTAAAGACGTTAACATGAAAATAAATACAGTAATTAGTTATGAATAATAATCAAATTAGTATTGAATTGGTAAATTCAATTTTAGCAGATTTAAGTGAATACACTTTAAGTAAAAAATTTAGTAAGGTAGCTGAAGAAACTCCTAAAGATTATTGGGAAGAAAAATATCAAGGAGATAATTCTACAAGAAACCTTATCTATCGTCTGAATGAAGGAGATTTACACTTGAAAGTGACTTTTGAGTCCGATTCTTACGGAGAAAGAGAAACTTTAACAAGTTTAAAATTTGTTAAACCAATAATCAAACAAATAACAGATTTCGAATAATATGGAAGCAACAGATTTTATAGATTTATTAGAACAATATTATGATGGAGAATGGTATAGTTTTGGAGAAGGAGATAAAACTACAGATGGACAATCTTACGAAGAATTCTTAAATCAGCATAATATTCAATTCATTGAAAACAATGATGTCGAGCAATATAACAGCTATGGACACGAAGATTCTATATTAGAAAGAATTTTCTTACACGTTCCAAGTGGGAAATATTTTATGATGTATGGGACAAGACAGAGTTACGATGGAACAGAGTGGTACGGAATTAAAGAAGCACAAAAAGTAGAAAAAATAATTACAGTATGGCAGTAAAATTAACAGCAGAACAAATTTTAGATATTATTAGAGAAAACTATTCTGAATCTTCTTTTGCATATAACGAGTGGCTTGAAACAGATGAAGTTGATGTTCCAAGCGAAGTTGGTAAAAAAGAACAAGAAGAAAAAGATGTTTTTTGGAAATCTATCCAAGAAGAAATGAATCTTCTGCATTTTACAGAACGTAAAAATAACCCAAAATATCAACAATATCTAACAATGCCAAGTGAGTATGAAACTAAAGATAAATGGGTATTGGATTATTTAGGACTTGGAGAAGTAGAAGAAGTAGCTCAATACGGAGGAGAAGATTGTGGTAGTACATGGTATTCAGTTAAATATTTTAAAGACCACGATGTTTATATCCGAATTGATGGGCATTATCAATCATATCTTGGAACAGAATTTTATGATGGTTATGGTTATGAAGTACGACCGCAAGAGCGAATCATAACTGTATTTGAGTAAAAATTTACCTAAAAAATATTTGGAACTTAGAAAAATTAGTATTACCTTTGTAAAAGAAATTTAAACATACACAAAAATGGCAAAAAACAAAATTATTGGAGCGTTAATCGCATTATTATTAGTAGCAGGAGTAGGATACACTTTCTTAGGTGGAAAAGATGTTGATGTAACTAAAATTGTAAACACTAAAACAACAGATGTTGTAACAACAGAAACTGCTTCTAAAGCAGAATCTATTGACATTCAAGTAGGAACTCCTGTAAATGGAAGATTAAAAGGAGTAATTGAAGTAGGTGCTTCAGGGTTCAACTCCTTTGTAGTAAATGTTGATAAAGACAAAAACTGGGAAATGGTTGACAAACAATTTGGGGAGTCTTTAGCTTATGAAGGTTTTGCAAGTACTTCTGATGTTAAGCAAGGACTTAAAAAATATCTTGGAGCAATTTTCGCAAAAGGAGTTTCAGGACGAGATGTTCACTTTGTTATCAGTTCTGGCGCACTTAAAAATCCTAAAACAGAATTAATTGCTAAAGCTATTGCCCAAGACGGGTTTGTAGTAAACCGAGCAACTGCTGACCAAGAAGGTAAATTAGCATTAAAAGCTTCGTTGCCTAAAGAATATCAAGACAAAGGTTTTTCAGTTGATATGGGTTCAGGAAATACAAAAGTATCTTGGTATGAAAATGGAAGAGCAAAAACAGTTGAAGTTGTTGGAGCGAAATATTACCAAAATGGGGTTACTGATGCTGATGCTTACAAACAATTAGCTGATGCTTTAAAACAGGTTCCTCAAAACTTACGTCAGTATTGCTTTATTATTGGGGGAGTTCCTTTCCAATTAGCTCAACAAGTTAGAAATGGAGAGGAAAGATTTACAGTGTTACCTAATCCTGACAATTATTCTGCGGGAAGTGATGTAAAACTTAAGTCAGGACTTAATTTGTATCGTGCAATTTATGAAGAAGCAGGAAGTAAAACTGTCTTTGATTGGGATGCAAACTTTACAATTGGGTTCTTATTAACATTAAACTAATATAATGGATAATTTAAAAAATTTTAAACCAAATTCGCCACTTCAAAAAGGGGTGGCGATTGGATTGGCAGTTTTAGCTGCGATTATTATTCTACCAATGATTGCCAAACTTATGGTTAATCTTGTTATTGGAGGTATTACCTTACTTGTCTTAGTATTTTTAGGCTACAACTACCAATTGGTTTGGTCTTTCTTCGAAAGCATTAGTTGGAGTTTGACTAAAGCTTATGTAAAAAGTAATAAGTTAGAAGTAATTCGTCAATACATTAATGCACAACACACTAAAGCAACAGAAATTAAATCAACAGTTGAGCAAGTTTCTGGAACTCGTGTAGCTTTGCAAAGAGAAATCGAGAGATTAAATACCAATATTCGTAAAAATGTAGAACAAGCTAAAATTTTGCAACAAACTAATTCATCAGAAATGGTTATTGAAAATGTTGCAAGTAAGATTGGCGTAGATGAAGAAACTGTTAAAAACTTACAACCTCAATTAGAATCTATCACTGAAAATGAAAATCTTCTGAAAGAAATGTATGTTCTTTTAGTTCACAATATTGAAAAATTAGAATATCGTTTAGATGGAAAAGTAAGAGAATTTGAAACTCTTAAAAAAGTTGCAGAATCTTCTGGTAAAGTAAGTGAATTCTTAAAAGGAAGAACAAAAGAATCTCAAATGTTTGATGAAAGTCTTCGTCAGATGGAAATAGAAGTAAGTACTTATACAGCAAAAGTTGAGCAGTTTAGTACAGATTTCCAACCTATGATAGAAGGTGAATCTGCTAAAAGAAGTGCTGATGCAGTAAGAGGTTTGGAATTAATTGAAAAATATAAAAACGAATTAAAATTACAATAATGAAATACATTTTAAATCTATTATTCTCAGTAGGAATTATTTTCTTAGGAGCTACTATACTTCAAGACATATTGATTACTTTTGCACCTTATTTTGAACTGACATATAATTTTACTTTTACGAAAGTTTTTATAATGTTTCTTTTGGGTTCAGGAGTTATACAACTTTTCAATGCAGAACGTTTTTCTGAAGTAATTGAAAGATTGAATCCTAAACAAGAACAACCAGTTGAAAAAGTTTTAAGTAAAAAATTAGGTGTAGCTGTTGCTATGCTATTAGTTTGGCTTGAACTTTGGGTTGTCAGTTTAATAGTAATGTAAAATGAGTTGGCTCTTTATATTCGGGGTCGCCATTCTAATTTACATCTTAAAAGACCTCGGATATATAGAAAAACAAGGACAAGATTTATTTGATTATGAAAAATAAAATTCAGGCTCTATTTTTAGAAGCCCGCAAAAATAAAAATGAAATTACAAAAAATTTGTTAAGCACATTGATTGGCGATTTACAGAAACAAGAAATCGAATCAAAAACTGAAGCTACAAATGAACAAATAATTTCAAGTGTTAGAAAACTCTTAAAAGGTGTTGATGAAGTTCTAAAAGTAAGACCTGAAGATTCACAAGCTTTGACTGAAAAAGAAATTTTATCTCAGTTTCTTCCTCAAATGTTAAATGAAGATGAAATCAGAGAAATCATTAATAATTCAGGTAAAACAAGTATTGGTGAAATTATGGTGTTATTCAAAGATTTGAACGCTGATAAAAAATTAGTTTCACAAATAGTGAAAGAGATACTGTAATGCAGTTTGCTAACCTGCACGTTAAATAATAAAAGGTATCGCAGTAGAAGTACTGTGCGGAAGGCTAAACATTGAACCTTTTATAATCATTAGTCCGACTTAACTGTGAGATAAAAATTACGGGATTGTGAGGGTGGTTATAATAAAGATACTAGCAGTAATGTTAGATGTGTTGTTCCCTTTGGAAAGGAATATTAGCTTAGTAGTAAAAAGGAACCTACTCAACACAAATGAGTTCCAAGCTTGACCCAAACAGAATAAAACTTTCTACAAACAGAAAGGTAAAAGTGTTCTTGATATTTATATCAGTAGAATTTTTTATTGCTGTGGGTGCTAGAAAGATTGTGTGGCGGAATTGGTAGACGCTAATTAACAAAGAGTACTATTTGTTATGAGATGTGACGACATCATGTAGGTTCGACTCCTACTACAATTTCTAAAATTTAAATCATGAAAAATCTTAAATTCATAAAAGAATTGGACAATAGGTGGTATATTGATTTACCTGATTGGACAGGAGAGAAAGAAGAACTTGAAATGGTTGCAGGAGCAGATGTATTTCTTGATTTCTTAGCTAAAGGCGATGACACTGTTTATCTTTCAGTTTCAGAGGAATATTCCACTCATAAATACAAATTATTGGCTTTGTATGAACCTGATTACACTGGAATGCTATATAATCTTTATAATTCTAAAGATGAATTCATGATGGTAATTTGGTTATGTGAAGTGACTAAATTTGTGTATGGGGGAAAATTTCCTCAAAGATTATTTGTAAATTATAAAATAAAAAATATGAGTTTAAAAATAGCATTAGCTGTCATTAAAAAAGACGGGAAATTTTTATCCATTTCCAGAAAAGATAATCACAAAGATTTTGGATTAATTGGAGGTAAAGTTGATGAAGGAGAAACTTTCATTGAAGCAGTTATTAGAGAAGTAAGAGAAGAAGTTGGGTTGACAGGAATTTTTCCTCAAATTATTGACCAAAGAACTTACCGAGGAAATCTAGTCTCTTGTTTTGTTTTTACCGAGGTTAAAGGATGGGATAAATTAAAATTAGGAGCTACAGAAGAAGGGTTCATCGCATTCAAAACTGAAGATGAATTAAAACAAGCCATTCATTCTTATAGTGATTACAATTCAGATATTTTTGAACTGAACAAATTTTTATAGCAGTTATTAGTGAAGCTGTTTGATGTGAGATAAATGCTAAGGGTTTGGCTCTCACTTGATGCAGAAACCCCGAAAGACCCGAAGATAACTGCTATTTTACCTAGTTTACCTTTTTGAATAAATCAGTTTTATTTTGTATCTTTGTAGAAATATAAGGTTGCAGACTTAAACGAAAATATTAAACGTAAATCCTCTTTGGAAAGTAACTGCAATTACTGACTTCAGAGGATTTTTTATTTGTAAAAATGGATTATTTCGAAAAGGATTACATTAAAAATTTACCTGAAGAACTAAAACAACAGCTAAAGTTTATAAGGGAGAATTATGAAAAGATTAATCAGAATCAATTTGATTGGTTAGTCGAGCAAAAAGTTATAAAACAGACAAGAAAATTTAAAAATAAAAGGGGCATGTGGGTTTGCCCTGATAGTGGTAAAATCTTATATTTAGATTTATATCATAAAGCGATAAACTATTGTGGAATATTTATAAAGTAAAAATGAAAGTTATTAAATTTATAGAACAAGCCAATAAAGTTCACTTCAATTATTATGACTATTCATTAACTGAATATTTTAATTCCAGAACAAAAGTAAAAATAATTTGTTCTATACATGGTATCTTTGAGCAATTACCTTTAATGCATTTAAAAGGTCAAAAATGTCCGAAATGTGCATTAATAATAAGAACTAAAAAGAAGATAAAAACAAATGACAAATTTATTTTAGAAGCTAAAGTTATTCATGGTGATATTTATGACTACTCAAAAACAGAATACATTAAAGCTTCAGAATATGTAACTATTACTTGCTTAATACATGGAGATTTCAAACAAAAACCTTCTTGTCATTTGACAGGAAATGGTTGTAGATGGTGTGGTATTGAATCTACAAAAAATAAAAACACTAAAAATTTAAATGAATTTATAACTCAAGCCACAAATATTCACAAAAATAAGTATGACTATTCAAAAGTTGAGTATATAAATAGAAAAACTAAGGTGTGTATAATATGTCCTTTACATGGAGAATTTTGGCAAACACCTTCAAATCATTTACATTTTCAATGTAAGTTTTGTGGAAGAGAAGAAACAACTGCTTCTGCAAGTAACAATCCAACAGGATGGACAAAAACAAATTGGGAAAGAAGTTCCAAATTAAGTAAAAACTTTGATTCTTATAAAGTTTATGTAATTCGTTGTTGGAATAATGATGAAGAATTTTATAAAATAGGAAGAACATACAGAAAATTAGAAGAAAGATTTAAATCTAAAATACCTTATAACTATGAGATAATTACAGAATTTGTCTTTCTAACTGCAAAAGAAGCTTTTGACAGAGAAGTTGAAATGAAGAGATTACATAAAAATTTAAAATATGAACCAAAAATTATTTTTGGAGGTTATACAGAATGTTTTACTAATTACTTAAAAAATTAAAAATGAAATACGAAATAATAAAGTTTTCAAAAATTGGTTGCCAACCTTGCGAATCAGTAGATTTGTTTTTAAAATCTAAAGAAGTTGAATACAAAACAATCAATCCTTTTGAGCCTTTAAATGAGGAAGAACAAAATTTAGTAATAGATTTAGGTATCAAGGCTATTCCTGTTACTATTTTAGTTGATGACAAAGGAAATGTTTTAACAAGAAAAGCAGGATATAATGAAAAAGCATTGTCTCATTTAATAGAACTATATCGAAATGGACAATAAACATAATATTTTTGAAAAGAGTTTACATATTGACCCTGAATATCAAAGTTTAGAAAAATATGTGCACATTATGTAT
>JAWQRJ010000006.1:0-52632 GCA_033557515.1 Diorygopyx duplodentatus
GCATGCTGATTTTCAATACAAGTCATTGACTGACGTTGTTTTTAAGGAGGACTGGAGGCCGCTCTACGCCGAGCAGCCCGCGCCGGTAGCGGTGAATAGTCAGGCTATGACCGAGCTGCGCCATATCTTCGATTCAAGCAAGGGGGCTGACGGAACCTTGGTAATCAGCAAGAAACTCGCGGCGCAACTTCTAGCCGATCAAGCTGCGACGCTAGCAAAGAGCGGCCATCGTGCGTAAAAAAACACGCGTAGACACGTACGCGCGAACCCTGGAAATGGGGCCGCTTGCGGCCTCGGAGTCCAATGACTGCACCGTAATCAGCCTCATGCATCTGCTTGACCTGACGTATGAGGCAGCGCACCTGATCATGCATAAGGCGGGACGGGAGCCCGGCAGAGGCGCAAGCATGTACATGGCCGTCAAGCAGCTTGACCCGGATCTGTTGACTGAGATAAAGCTGCCCGATGACGGCATCACCTTGGCCGAGTTCATGAGAGAGCATCCCTTGGGTCGTTACTGGGTTTTCGTGACCGGACACGCATTAACTGTGGACATGGGGCGCCTGTTTGACCATAGTGATAAGCCGCGACGCCGTGTGTGGTTCGCTTGGCGCGTAAACCTTAAAAAACTGAAGGAGCTAAAGAAAAATGGCGAAGAGACTAGCGAGTGAACTGAAGCCCGGAGACAAGCTGGAGTCTTCAAGCGGCGTGGTGACTGTAGTGCGCGCCCACACCATGTGGCCTAACGTGTCGGTAATCGTGGTTGGTCGGGACGGCAGTCTCTCAACCTGGGCGCACTACAACGCCCACGACCAGTTCGAAACGGTGACCCTGCATTGACCCTTCAAGACCTGCGTGACCACCTGGCCAAGCAGTTCTTGTGCTTTCAGGCTTACTTCACGTCCGGCGATGACGATCCGAAAACGGCGAAGTCATACCGCAAGAGCATCCAGGAAGCGCGGGACAGGCTTGACGTAGTAGAGAAAATATTGCTTGACGGGTACGTGCCTGATCGGCATGATTCGGCGGCAGATCAAAACAACCACTGAGATTGATTGCTATGAATGATAAATACGAGCCACTCTTGAAGTTCCTTAAGTCGGGCGTTGACGAGATTCTCTATAATCTTGTTCGTGAATGCGTAGCGGAAATCGTCAATCTGGCTGACGAAAAGCGCGCGCCGGTTGCGGACCTCGCGCGCCTGCTTTACATGGATATGGGGTTCGCTCAGTACAGCGTTACAAGCCAGAGCTATGAGGACTTGCTTGAGGTGCTGAATGAGCGTCGCGAGCCGGTTGCGGATGCGGCATCTATAATGTGGGGTTTCGGGTATAGCTCGGGATGGCTTAAGCATGCATCCCGGGAGACTATTCTCGGTAGCGCGGTGGAAATCAACCGGGCGAAAAACTTCTATCTCCAGCTTGAGAAGCCGCCAGTTTTTCGGGCGGACTCGTTCGGCGTCATTATGAGCGGCGAGCTATACGAGCCAAACGGAGACGGCTGTAGCTTCCGGAAGAAATATCCCGACCGCGAGAAGACGGCGGATGCGGCGCAGTATTTGTGGTGCAACTGCTGCTACGGGATCGATGTTATTGATTCCCTGAGCCGCTACGAGCCGAAGTATATCCGCGAGATGGCAGAGGCCAGCCAAAAACGTCGATGCGCCGAAGTCGCCGACAACGCCTGGATCGCCTTTGATGAGGGCGGGTATCGAGATGTGCTGCGGACACTAGGCGCGGCGCGCATCCAGGATTATGCCGAGCAGGCAAAGGCTCGAAGGGCTCACAAGGAGACGCGCCAGATGCTAGGCGTGCTGAATATCGAGGGCTACGGCGAGCACGGGCCGCGCGTGAAGGTGGAAGGCGTGCCTGTTTTCGAGGCATTCGTGCTGAATCTTGAGAGCGAGCTAATCAAGCGGAGCGCAAAGATATACGGAATCACCTCGTTGACCGGTGCTAGCTTTTCCTCGGGTCCGGGGATTTATCAATGAACCACGTCCCGAATAAGAAGTACAAGGTTCAAGGCCGACCGCTGCCGCCCGGCATGTCAAAGTGCATCGTTGGGTTCTACGTTTCGAAAAAACGTCAACCAACCTGACAAAAACCCCTTGCAACCACTACGGCGGGCGGTCTATGATCCGCCCCGTCAACCACCTAGAGAGATTTAAATTATGTCCGAAGTAACCCCTGTAATCACTGGCGAAAACAGCTTTTCCAAGATGATCAAGGCGAAGATCATTCAGGCCCGTCAAACCGGCATGTGGATCCAGTCGAAGAACATTCACGCCAAGCTGCGCGCCGACGGCAGCAACTGGAACCGTCGCGATATGACGAGCCCGAAGACCCTGGCCAATATCGAGAAGATCGGCGCCTTGCTTCTGTCTGGCGGCCAGGTTCCGGCAATCGAGGTGCAGGTGCGCCCCGAGGGTGGCGTACAGAAGGTAGACGGCTACTGCCGGCATGAGGCCTGGAATATGGCGGACGCATCCGGCCAGGGCGAGGTATGGATCAATATCGTGCCGTTCGAAGGCACCGAGCTGGACGCCCTGGGCCGCATCTCCACCTCCAACCAGGACGAGAAGCTTACCCCGCTGGAGCAGCTCGACCTGTACAAGTCTGTGCGCGAGCAGCTGATCGCCGAAGGCAATGAAAAGCCTTCCTTGCAGGATATCGCAGGCGTCGTGAAGGTCTCGCGCCAGTATGTGGACAGCATCCTCAAGCTGGACGCCCTGGACGCCGAAGGAAAGGAGATGGTCGAGTCAGGCAAGGTAACGGTAGCTATTGCGGTCAAGGCTGTCCGTGCGGACGCTGAGGACGCTACGGCGCTGCTCAAGGAGGCTGCTGCAAGGGCCGAAGCCAACGGCAAGAAGAAGGCGACCGCGACGACCATCAAGGAGCCTTCGGTTTCCACCTCGCTGCTGCTGGACATCCACCAGATCGGCTTCAACCTGCGCAGCAACATCGACAAGCAAGTTGCGACAACCGCTGAGCAGTTCCTGCGCGGCGACATCAAGGGCGACACTCCGGTAACAGTGCAGGTTCGCGACGTGGCTATGCTGATCGCGGCCATCACCGAGGGTGAGCGCCAGGTGGCTGACGCGAAGGCGCGCCAGGCGGCGAAAGCTGATAAGGCTAAGCAGTTGCCTATCCCGGAGCAGGTTGAGCAGCGCAAGGACATTCTGGACGAGCAGGAGCAGGAAGAGCAGCTGCCGCACAAGGAAGGCGGCGGCGGTAACGCCCGACTCGATGATGAGCCTGAATTCCCGGAAACCGACGAAGAAGAGCCGAACTTTTCGTTCCTGGGATGATTGACAACCTGATTGACTGGGCGGCATAGTCGCCCCTTCTTAATGCTGGAGAGCAAAGATATGAGCGAAAACGAGAAGTATGCGCGGGCCGCGATGGCTGATGCCGTTACGTTGCGAGAGGGGCGATAGCAATGCCTAAGGGCAGGAAGTGCTCGCATACCTCTATCGAGGGCCATGAAGGCGCGTTTCATCGACACCCCTTATGGACGAGATGGGAGGGCATGAAGGCGAGATGCAACAACGTAAATCATGTCGCATACCCCAGGTATGGCGGAAAAGGCGTAAAGGTTTGCAGCCGTTGGCTAGATTTTGGTCTTTTCGTGATGGACATGGGGAGGGTGCCGGACGCAAAAAGCACGCTTGATAGAAGGGACTCATCGCTCGGCTATTTTCCGGAAAACTGCAGGTGGGCATACCCGGCTGAGCAGAACAGAAATACAGAAAGAAACGTATGGATAACGGTGGGTGACTCAACCTTAACTGTGTCCGACTGGGAGCGGAAGAATGGGGTTAAATGCGGCGCTTACCACCGAAGAGTTCTTCTTGGGTGGGATCACGTGAGCGCGGTTACATTGCCGATTCAACCAGGAAAACCACTAAGGAGTAGATGATTTGATAAAAAATAGAGTTTTTATTGCGGATTGCGAATGCACCGGCATCGACGCTGCCGTCGACCAGGTGATTGAGCTGGCAACCATGGACCTGCCCGGCACGCCTGAAGCGTTCGTTAAGGCGAAGCTGGAGGACTTGGTAAACTTTCACAGCCTGTACGGGTACGACTGCCCTATGAGCTTGGGCGCCCTTGTGGCTCACCGTATAAACCCGGCAGAGCTGGATGGTCTGCCGAAGTTCGAGCGCGCCACCGGGTCAGGCCTTCGCGGCTACATGATCGGGCACAATGTCGACTTCGATTCCGAGTTTCTGGACAACCAAGGCTGCTCTCGTATCTGCACCCTGGCCATGGCTCGCGCCCTGTTCCCTGATATCGACAGTCACAGCCAGTCGGCCGTCCTACTGCATATCGCGCGGCTGACTAAGCGTGGCGAAGCCTGGGCACTGGACCTGATCAAGAACGCTCACCGGGCCGACGCAGACGTGATGAACTGCGCTCGCATCCTGAAATACATGATCTGGCTGATCATGAAGGACAACCCCGTCAAGGGTGAGTTGTCGTGGGAGGATGTCTACCAGTTCAGTCTGGACGCCCGAATCCCCAAGGTGATGACCTTTGGCAAGTTCAAGGGTGTGGAGGTTCAGGACGTAGAGCCGTCTTGGGCAGAGTGGTACGCAAAGCAGGATAACGCGGACAAGTACGTGTTGTCGGCCTTCCGTAAGCATGGGGTGCTGAGCTGATGAACAATGAAAAGATCGAGATTCTCTACTACGATAAGTCGGGCAAATGCCACGACGCAGAAGCGCTTATCGACAAGGCCGACCTTTTCGACTTCTGTTGCGCTATGGTTGCGCCGGGCGCCGAATCGGCGTGGTGGGATGAGTACCCGCTAGAAAGCCTGCCGAATGGCGGCCGCAACCCTGAAAGCCGAGAGGAAGCGGAGAGGTTCATGCGCCATACGAGGTCCGAGGCAATTGGGAGTGGACTTTGGGTTAAGCTGTAAATCAGCTTGACACGCGACACGCCCGGCCGTTAACTTGGTCGGGCGTTTTACTATCTGGAGAGATAACGAAAATGAACACCACCACGCAACACATTAAGGCCCTGCTCGTCGACGACGGGCGCGAGTTCGCCATGATCCGCAAGACTGACCTGGCGGCGCTTATGCAAATCGCGGAGACGGACCCGCATCAGGGGCGGTTTCTTGACTCGATTGGGGCGCACAAGGCGAAAGCGCGAGAGGATGCTGTGACCATTGAGGTTATGCGCAAGGGGTCCACGCGAATGCTTAGGGACGCCTTCAAGCACGGCGAAGAACGCCGCCGCTATATGGCGAACAACAAGGCGCTGATGGCAACAGTCGAGGGATTGCAGCGCTCGCTCGGAATTGAGCGCGATGCTCATCTATGGTCCGATCACTACTTGATGAAAGCGCAAGATGATCACATCAAGACCATTGGCCTAGCTGCCAAAGTTGAGGCTCAGCTACTCCGCGTCGCCCGCTTCAAGCGCAAGTTCCCGTCCATCGGGCGCATCATGGACATGACGCCGTGAATTTCCGCAACGTGTTCTTTTTCGGGCAGTACGGACAGCCGGACCGCATGAAGTCGTGCGCCTGGGACCATCACGGCGTATGGAGGAGTCTTGATGGATCGTACATGCCGCAACCAAAACTAATTGATGGCGTGCTTGTGTGCGCCCCTGGAGACCTGATTGAACGCCTGGGAGCAAGCGCGGTTGCCGCGCGAATCGAAGCGGTACGTTGCGGACGAGAATCGACTGAAGACGGAGGGCGCCAGGCCACTGCCGTGGGCGTGCCACGACTACCCGGAGGAGCCGAAGACAACGCCGAAGCTGAAGGCTCGACTGATGTTCGCGATGCACAAAATGGAATGCGCACTTGGGCAAAGCAATGGGGGTCGAAGCGATGGCACGCCCTGAAGATCGAGAAGGATGGATCCAACTCGGACATGTCGCTTTGCGGGCGCCGGATCCTGGCAACGCGCCAGGGCGCTATACCAAGCTGGCACGTCGCTTGCTCGGCTTGTCTGCACGTAATTCACAGAAAGCGCTTGAAGCGCAATCCGTACTCGAAGTAGAGTCGCACCAATATCACCAATGGAGAACAGAGAAAATGCCCAACCCATACGCCCGCGACGTTTCGCACATCAATACCCTTGACCCCTACCGCCTGCAAGAGTTGTACAAGATGCACCCGTGCGCCGAGCACGTAGTTAAGAAGCTCCTGGTGGCCGGTGAGCGCGAGGGCGGCAAAGACCTTGATCACGATATAAGCGACTGTATTCGAACGCTGACGCGCTGGCAGGAGATGCGCGCGGAGGATGGAGTCCCCGGCTGTAGCTCCATGTATGAATGGAAGAACGTAGAGCCTAAATATCAGTGGCTTGCCACGGATGCTGACGGGGTCGTGAACGCCTACGAGATTGAGCCTCGAATATTGTCAACCCTTTTTGCCGCATGGAGCTATGGCTTGTTCGTAGGTCGGATCCATCAGCATAAGCGCATTCATTTCCTTTCGGCTCCTTCGGTAGATTGGACTCTATCCCTGGAGCGCCGCCCATGACCGTCGAGCAAGACAGCCGCATCGAAGCCCTTGAGCGATCCGTGCGCCGAGCCTACAGCCAGCGCGCAAACCTTGCCGTAGCGTTCGCCAAGATGGCCGCTGTCCAGGGCTGGCCATACGGGCGGGGGATCGACAGCAAGACAGAGAATGACATGGGGTGGCGTCACGTCCTTTATGTCGACTTGCCTTGCGGCGAGCAGGTCTCGTACCACTTCGCGCCGGAGGATGTCCACTTGCTGGATGGGCTGCCGACGTATCGCGGGGAGTGGGACGGGAAGTTCACGGGTACGACTGAGTGGCATGAGCTGCTTAACGGTGCTCCAAGAGCTGACCTGATGCCACTTGAGGAGTACGCTGCTAAGTCTGGCCTTTCCGGGTTCGCCTGGAAGCGCTGGCTTGTCGAGAAAAACAAGCTCGAAGCAGACAAGGACGTATCCGCAGAAGACCGAGAGCGCATCCTGCGAGGGTACGTGAAAGCCTGGTCCCGCTAAAGAGTTGACAGCCTCTTAGGATGCTGTATTATTCGTCTTGCAACGGGCGAAAACGAAACGCAGTCATTGACCGCAGGCCTTTACGCAGAGTTTCCGGGCCTCTAAAACCGGAAGCCGCCTTAAGCGAAAGCCTGGGCACCGACAGGGGAGAGACAACACCGCATAGCGGTAAGGACGTCGGCGACTTCTCCCTGTAGGCGGCACCAAGCCCTATTAGCTCAGCTGGTTAGAGCGCTCCCCTGTCTAGGGAGATGTCAGCGGTTCGAATCCGCTATAGGGCGCCACTGACAATTAGGTTTACAGTTTTGCCGATGTAGCTCAGTCAGGTTAGAGCAGCCGCCTTGTAAGCGGAAGGTCCTAGGTTCAAATCCGTGTATCGGCACCAGTTTCACAGGCGTGTAGCTCAGCGGTAGAGTAGTCGGCTGTTAACCGATTGGTCGCAGGTTCTAATCCTGCCGTGCCTGCCACGCAACGGACGCCGCAGAGCGTCGCCGGAAGTTCGTAACCGGCAAGTTCTCTCCGGTGGTACTAAACCCGCTCCCCGCAAGGGCAAAGCGGGTTTTTTTATGCGTGTTAGAATGCGTAAAACCAATCAACCGCAGGACCGTCACATATGCCTATCGACAACAACCCGGACAGCCTCAAAGTGATATGGGATTCAATGCCAGAGCCACTGAAGGCAACCATCCTGTCAGTAGCTCTAGGCCTGCTGCTGGCGCTGCGAGCGGGCGATGAGCGTACATGGACCCGCAAGTTTCTCGACGTGGCCGTGTGCGCGGTAACAGGCTACATCGTGGGGTATGCCCTGCATATGGCTGAGTTCAAGCCCGAGGTGATTTGGGGCGCAAACGCCGCCATCGCTTATATGGGCGTGGACAAGGTTAAGGCAGTGGTTGACAAGGTGGTTGACAGCCTGGTTGACACATTCACACCAAAAAAGAAGGGGGTCGAGTGAGCCATGGCAAACAAAACAGGGAAGGGCAACTTTTCAGCTGATCGACAGCCCGCCGTTCGCGGTCGACGCGGCAAGGATAAGGCCACGCTTCTGCTGGAGGCGCTGATGGCCGTGGTCAACAAGGCCGCCGAAGAAGACCCTAACATCGTGCCTGTAGGCAACAAAGAAGACGCCTTGCAGATGTTCAATATGCACTTGGTGGGTCGCGCCCTCAATAGCCGCGACTCGGCAAGCCAGGGGCTGCTCAAGGAGATGCTAGACCGCCTGCATCCGACCAGCAAGGCTACGCTCCCCGCTATCGAGTTCCCATTCCGGGAGGATGGCGACGCCGGGCAGAAAATCGAGGACGTGCAATCAGCTGTTGCGGCCGGGATCCTGCCGGTAGACATGGGAAACACGATGGTCAACATGATCGTTGCAGGCATCAAGGTCTTCGAGGTCACCGAGCTTGCAGAGCGCCTGGCGCGCATTGAAGAGATGCTGAATAAGGATCCTGATGGCGCGTAAGCGTGTAACTGCCAAGCTGATTGACGACCTTGAGAGAATGGCCAGGGCCAGGACCGGCAAAAGCGAGTCCATGGTCATTGGCCTTGTTGGCCCCAAGCTTGAGGTAACACGTGTAGTCCAGCTGATCGGCCGCACGGTTGTAGACGTCCAGGCATCCCCGCAAATCCTAATCCCGGAGATATTCGGCGACTACCTGTACCCGGCGATGATCAAGGTCATGCGCGGCGGCCGAGGATCGGCAAAGTCCCACTCTGCGATCCGGATCATCCTGGCCCGGATGCAGGCCACGCGCACGCACGTCGGCTGCTTCCGGGAAATTCAGAAGTCGATTGCGGACTCGATCAAGCAGACGATTGAGAGCGTGATCGAGGATCTTGGTATTCGTGATGAGTTCTACATCACGGACAAAGAAATCCGCCACATGGCTACCGGCTCCAAGATGGTGTTCGCGGGCCTGTATCGGAACGTGACCAGCATCAAGGGTATGGACTGGATCGACATCGCGTTTTGCGAGGAAGCCGAGAACATCTCAGAGGACTCCTGGAACGTGCTGGTGCCAACGCTGCGTAAGCCTGGCGCTGAGCTGATGGTCTGCTACAACCCGAAGAACATCCTGGACGCTACGCACCTGCGGTACGGTCCGGGCGTGTGCGCTGCCTATACCGACGAAACCGAGACGGTCCGCTATTCGATCACCAAGCAAATCAACTACTGCGACAACCCATTCTTTACCGAGACCTCGCGCATCCAGATGGAGCAGATGCGCAAGGATGACCCTGACCTGTACGACCATATCTGGCTCGGCATGCCGAACGCGGACAGCGAGCAGGCAATCATTAAGCCGTCGTGGATCCAGGCGGCGGTTGATGCGCATCTGTTGCTTGAGTTTGAGCCTGAAGGCGACAAGGTGGTGGGCCAGGACGTCGCGGACGAAGGCAAGGACACCTCTGCGCTGTGTTACGCCCATGGCTCAGTGGTGCTCGACATTGATGAATGGAAGGGCAAGGACACCAACTATACAGCCCGTCGCTGCTACGCCTACGCGGTTGAGCAGAAGGCCGATAAGCTGGTGTACGACAGTATCGGCGTGGGTGCCGGGGTCAAGGCCGAGCTTAACCAGCTCCGCGCCAAGAAGGGCAACACAAGCGACGCATTCGGAATCTACGGGTTCAACGCGGGCGGCGGAGTGATCGACCCGACGCACATGTACGCTACCGGCAAGCTGAATAGCGACATGTTCTACAACGTGAAGGCCCAAGCCTGGTGGAAGCTGCGCGACCGCTTCTACAAGACGTACAGGGCGATCAAGGAGGGTGCCGAGTACCCGGCCGACGAGCTGATCAGCCTGTCAAGCAAGCTGCCCCATCTGGAGAAGCTGAAGGCTGAGCTGTCCCGGCCCCGGGTCGACTATGGCGACAACGGCAAGGTGAAGGTCGAGAGCAAGAAGGACATGGCCAAGCGGCAAATCCCGTCGCCCAACTTGGCCGACGCCCTTATCATGTGCTATGCGCCAGTCGTGCCGCAGTCGATGGGGGTTTTTGTTTGATGTTAAAAAGCCCCAGTTAAGGGGCTTGACGTGGGAGTTTTTCCGCAAGGAAGCTCTCAAGCTTTTCGTTAGGCCAATCCGTAACATCTAACCAGTCCGGGTAGAAGTGCGGTATCTCTACGGGATGGCACCAACGCGCCCCGGTGGCATCAGGGCTTAGGCAGAACCTAAACCCCTGGTCCTTTAGGCTCATTCCCACATACGACCGGCGTTAGCTTCGTCTGCGCAGTGCTGAGCGGCTGCAGCTACCAGCTCGGCGACTTGATTGACTACATTCGGCACCTGAAGCGCGAAGGCTTCGCAAGCCAGTTCGAAGGCCTGACCATTGGTCTTAGCAACCAACTTCAAGGCACCTTCTGTCGCGATAGCGAGGAAGGCAGGAGATTTAACGAATTGGGCGGCGGTGTAAGTAGTCATGCTTGTGTGTCCTTGTGGTTGTTTGCTTTCGATGGCTTCATTCTGTCAATTAAGTTGTCATGCGTCAAGCATTATTTTGCTTATTGACACCGCCGCTTGTCGGCCTCATAGTGGCGGCTCAATCACTGGAGATACGAACAATGTCTGTAACCCTGATGCAAGGCGACTGCCTGGAACTGATGAAATCCATCCCGGATGCGTCCGTGGATATGATCCTATGCGATTTGCCGTACGGCGAGGTGAACCAGAAAAGCTCCGGCCTGCGGCTTCTTGATCGGACAAATGCAGACGAGTGCAATATTGACCTGACTGAGCTAGTTGATTCTTTTTATCGGGTTTGCAAGGGCAGCATTTATGCATTTTGCGGAACCCAACAAATCAGCGAGCTTGTTTCCCTGCTAAAAGCTAAGGGGCTTACTACTCGCGTATGCGTATGGGAAAAAACAAACCCTAGCCCAATGAATGGCACTCGCTTATGGATCAGCGGGCTTGAGTTTTGCGTATTCGCAAGGAAGGCGAACGCGACATTCAACGAGCATTGCAAGAAGGCCTTATGGCAAGCACCTAGCGGGCGCTCAAAGATCCACCCGACAGAAAAGCCTTTGAAGCTAATGGAGCGCTTGTACGCGCATCGAGTAACGAGGGTGATACGGTTTTGGATTGCGTCATGGGGAGCGGCACAACCGGCGTTGCTTGCGTAAATACCGGGCGAAACTTCATTGGAATCGAGATGGACGAGAAGTATTTTCAGATTGCTAAGGATCGTATCGAGGGTGCGCGGTAATGCCACAAGTAAAAACCTTCTACACTAAGGCCGAGAGCGATGCATTTATGGCTGCGCTACCGCCGTGCCGATACACTAACCGGACGTTCGGCAAGGGTGTTATCACGCTCAAGTGGGAGCCTCTGCGCCTGGTCATGGGGTGCTTGAGCTACCCGATACAGCGCGAAGTGGAGCACGCCTATCTGATGCGCAATGACGCGGGCGCAATGATCAAGATCAACCGTTACACGCTGATGGGGAGCGATGGGCGGCATTACACGCTGGAGTAAACAGAAGGGGCCTTGCGGCCCCTTTCTTATGTATCGTCTTTCAGCTCGTCGTAATCGAATCCGTCGGGCCGCATCTTCTTGGCCTTCTCGATGATCTGCGGGGTGAAAGGCGTGCCGTCAGCGTTGACCAGAACCTCAACGAAGGTGCATTTGCAGTTGATGGAATTCGGGCTTGTGGAGAGCCATACGCGCACCTGCTCGAAGGTGTACAGCTTGGCATGCCTGCGCGCGTGCGATAGCCGCGTGGTAGGGCTCAGGGCGCTCAGCTGCATCATGCGGATGTTAAGGCCGAGGGATTGCGATGCCTCCTCGCCCTCGTCAACTCTGGACCGCTTCAGCGCCAGGGTAATCTCGGTACGCGCGATACGCCGGGCTCGCACCAGGCTCGTGTCAGTAGTGGCTGCGATGTTTTCAGCGATGGTTAGGGGGTTTAGCCCTTGCGCCATGCCGTCGACAAGCGCGGTGCGGAATGTCTTCTTGAGGTCGCCCGAGAACCCTTTCATCTCTTCGAATTCGCGAGCCCTGAGATACCCCAGGCGACGACGATATGGTGCGCTCGTCAGGATCGACTCAAGCGTGGGCCGCGACAGCTTGTAGGCTGGCGACTGTAGCGAGAGATTGGCCCAAGCCATTGCCGCGCCTTGCTGGAATGCAGGCTGCACGTAACTGGCCGTCAGCCACAAGCTCGAAGAGTCGCGCCCTTGCAATATCAAGCTGTCAACCAGCCTGTCAATCTCCTCGCCGAGCAAATCGTATTCGGATTCGGTGATATTGAAGTTGTAGCTTTTCACTTCGACGTCACGGGCGTTGAGCACCGTGACCACCGGCTTGTGATCGGCCAGGACTTTTCGCGCATGCTGGCTAATTGCCTTGATCCTGCGGGTAAAATCCTTGATTGCGTTGCGCTCGCGAACATCTTGCCCGGTAGGGTCATTTATATTGCGCGGCAGTATCGGAAGTGGCATTCTGTCGATTCCTGGGGTTTCCCCAATTGTACCACCGGAGGGTTTGAGGATGAATGACTTGATAGGCGGGATTGTGGCGGGCATCTATAGCGCGTTCACGGGGCTTGCGCTGGCTGCGCAGGGATTGGCTGGGGCGTTGCCGCATCAGGCCTCGGTGGTGGTGTCGGTTGGCGTAGCGGCCGCGTCGTTTTGGCTCGGCCGGTCGTCCGCAAGGGTGCTGCGACTGAAATGAAAAGGGGCCACTAAGGCCCCTTTTTTATTGCTGCGGATCGTCTTCCGGAGGATCATCGCCGTTCTCGTCGCCCTCGACAAGTGGCACCTCAAGCGTGCCCCCGTTGTCGTACCCGGCCACGGTGCGCGCCTCTTGCGCGGTGAAAGGGAACTCCCCGGTGGTGGCGAACTGGTTGTTTGCCTCGCCCATCAGTTTAGCGTTTGCCAGCTTCTCGGCCAGGGTCGCCTCGGATAGGTCGGACCAGATAACAGCGGTCTCAGCTACCGGCTTAACCAGCCCCACTCGAATCAAATGCGAAACAATCGTCTCGATGTCGGACGACAGCACCTGTAGGCGCCGCCCCTGCATCGTCTTGTTCCAATCCTTCTGATCCTCGCTCGATGCGCGCTCGCCCGTCTGGCTGCCAATCCACACCATCACCGGAATCATGATCGCAGCGGCCGCCGACATCAGCGAGACGTTAAAGTGCTGTTGCGGATCCGGGACGGTGGCGACAAGCGGGTTTACGGTTGCGGCCTGGGTGATTACGGTCTGGTCTATCCCTTGGTTGAGACCTTCGGTGACCTGGTCGTACAAGCCTTTGAGCGCCTCCGGCTTGATACCGTGGGCGGTGGCGATGTCAACCAAATTGACCTTCTGGTCAAAGTTGATGTTGAGCTGGCGCGCCGCGTTCTTCAGGAAGGACTCGCCAGAACCCCCGGAGATTTTCTCCAGGTTTACGAAGTCATTGAACGGAGCGCGCAACAGAGGAACGCCGTGGATAATGTCGCCGAGGATGATTACCCGATCCGGGTGGATCATCAGGTTGCGCCCGGCAAAGTTCACGGTAGGCATATCGCCGCCACCTACGTCGCCCTCACGGAACTGGTACATGGTCGGCAGGCCGTAGGTCTCGCTATTGGTTTCGTCCTCGCCGTATTCAGACGGCTTAATCTGCCCCTGCCATGCCGGGATAATCTTGACCAGCTTGCGAGCAGCGCGTCCGCGTACCGGTTCATTCCACTTCTTGCCGTCGGCGATCTGCAGGATCAGGGCGGAATACTTGCCTACCGTGCGCCGGAGGTCGGCCTCCTTGACCACTTCCCACAACTTGACCTGCTTAGCCAAGGCCTTGAATGACGCCTCCCACGTGGTTGGCGGCCGATCATCCTCTTTTTCGGTGCCCTCGATAACTTCGGGCTCGTCCTGCCAGCACTTGCCAATAGTCCGCGCAATGGCGCCGTGTGCCAGGCTGCCGCGCTCCCACAAGCGATAGTAATCGTCGAAGCCTAGCGTCTCTTTCCAGCCGTAGGCTTTCCAGGCCATCGGGCGCTTGGCGTCAGCACCTGTCAAGCCGCCGCAGCCGCTCCAGCGCGCGCGCGCACGATACATGCGTTCATCGCCGATAGCCTGGTTCAGCGCAAAATATAGCGGCGTCCCCTCGGGCGGCAAAACAATCTGACCCATATTTAAGGCCTCCTTTGATAAAGGTCCATTGTACATTGAAAATACTTGAGCTATTCTGCGGGCTCCTAACAGCAAATCCAACGCATGGAGATTCAAATAAATGAAGAAATCCCTAGCAGCATTCTCGGTATGGGCGCTTATCCTGGCGCTGTCCGTGTTCGTCCCGATCTACATCCTGCTTACCGGCACGGCTTCGCTTATGCCGTTTGCGCAAGCTGGGGCGGTCGCAGTATGCGTTATAGGTCTATTCCTTGCGGCTGGCGCGGCAGCTCTAATTGTACTCGCCGAACGCAAAGCGGATATTTCGGCCCACGCCTCCCTGGTCAAGTCGAAGGATGCGTTCTCGACCTTTCCCTTGTGGCGATCAGTATTTGTATTCCTGCGAACGATCACGCAAGCCGTACTCCTGTTGGCGCTGGGCGAGCCCCTGTTTGCGGCCTTTGCGATTACCGGGTTGATCGGTATGGTTGCCTACAAGGGCATGGTTGACGCTTACTTTGATCGACTGCCTCGCACGACTGGTTACAAGGTAAACCTGGCCCAAGGAAATGACGGCAAGCTGTACGCATCCGGTTTCGGCCTACATGGACGAAGCGACGTCGAAGATCACGGCGAGTACATTCGCCACTCGCGAAACGGACAGGTCATTCATAAGGGCGATATCAGCTAAGTCCGAGCGAATGAAAAACCCGCCATCGTGCGGGTTTTTTTGTGCGTGTTAGAATTGCGCGAACCCACCAATAGGAGCTTTACGCCAGTGGATACGATTCAGGTAACAGTAAACGCGAAGGTCCGCAACGCGGATATCCGGCGCGTGATGCATAACAGTCGCGAGCACATCATCGTGCCCTCGTACACCCTGCCAGACGAATGCGTCATGAATGGCGGTCTCTACCCGGCTGGCGAAATTGAGAAGAGCTACGCAACGCTTGAGGGTACTTTCGCGCCTGTCGGGCACCCCACGCTCAATGGCAAGCCAATCCTTGCCTCCGCCCCGGAAGCGATCAACGCGCACCACGTCGGCGCCTGGAACAAGACTGTCGAGCGCAACAACGGCCGCGTATATATCGAAAAGTGGATAGACGTACAGACCGCCGAGCAATCCGAGACCGGCCGCGCCCTGCTCGCCGCAATCGACGAAGGCAAGCCTATCCACACGTCAACTGGACTGACGTGCAATCGCGAGCTGGTATCTAACCAGGCAAGCCACACATGGGTCGCGCGCAACATGAAGTTTGACCATGACGCGATCCTGCTCGACGAGCCTGGCGCAGCCACGCCTGACGAGGGTGTGGGCCTTATGGTGAACAAGGCCGAGTTTGTGGTTAATGCCCTGGCTCCCGAGCTGGTCACCAATGGCGTGTTGGCCAGCAGCTACCGCCAGAAGAGCGACGCCCTGGGTGCTGCAATCCGCGAGCGCTTCGGCGGCGAGAACCGTTATGCCTACGTCGAAGACTTCGACGCATCGACGGTGATCTACTCCACTAATGAAGGCCTGGCCTCGCTGTCGTTCGAATGGGATGGCGATAATCCGATCCTCGGGCAGACCCCGGAGCCGGTCAAGACTAAGCTCGAATACGTCGCCCTTAACGCCAAGGTCGTGACCCAAGTTGCGCTCGTGAAAAATACGGTACAATGTGATCCTGTAGCAGCACCTAACCCCCAATTGGAGAATCCAAAGATGGATGAAGCCAAGCTTGCCGAGCTGATCGGTAACGCAGTTAAACCGTTCGCTGACAAGCTCGAAGCTCAGTCAGCGACCATTGCTCAACTGCAAACCCAGTTGACAGTCAACGCCGACGCAGTCGACCAGGCAAACCGTGACGTCATCCTAGCCAAAGCTCCGGCGCTGAAGCTGACCGTTAACGCACTGAAGGGCGACGCCCTGGCAGAGCTGGCGGCCTCCTATCAGACCGCAGCGCCGATCAAGTCGGGCGAGCTGGAAACCAACGCGGACAAGTCCGGCGCCGGTCAATTCGACACCTACAAAGGGGTTTAAGCACATGGCAGCATTGAACGGGCGTCGCCCGCGTCGCATTAACAACGATGGCAAGTCCATCACCGAAGTCGGCAAGGCTGCCGTTGCATTGCTGCCCGGTAGCTTTGCCAAGCTCAACGCCACCGGTCAGTTCCGTCAGGCTGTGGTCGCCGATAAAAAGCCGATCTACATCATCAACGTCGATGACCTGACCGGACAGGACATCCTGACCGCTATACCGGCTGGCGAATCCGCTACCGGCGACTACGTCGAAGAGGCTCGCCAATTCGCCGCCCTTGTTGCGCCCAGCACTGTCTGCATCAAAGACACGCCATTCAAGCGCACCGCAACCGGTACGCTGACCCTTGCAGACCCTGCTGATGAGGTTTACGCCTACAGCATGGAAATTTACACCGTACCCGCACTGCCTGCCACCGGCTCGCATGTCCGCGTCCGAATTGCTTAAGGAGCAACCAGCATGCACATGATGGAACAAAAACTGCTCGACTCGGGCGATCAGAATTTCCGTGACCAGTTCATGGCGATTCAGAACCAGCGCAAGCTAGGCTATCACGCTCAAACCCTGATTGTGAACCAGTACGGCGACGCCATGTCCCCGCACGACCTGGCGCTCAACGCTGCCGACCAGTTCGGAATCCAGTGGTGGGCCGACATCGACCGCCGCGCAATCCAGGTCCGTGAAAACGACAAGGGCCGCGAGCTGCTGACCGACCTGATGACCCTGTCTACTCCTGTCGACATCGGTTACACCTTCAAGACCTACGGCATCGGTGGCGACATCGACGACGAGGTTAAAATCTCCATGGACGGTAACACGCCAATCGTGTACGACCATGTCGACCAGGAAAGCGAAGGCAACCCGATCCCGATCTTCCAGTGCGGCTTCGGCATCAACTGGCGTAAATGGTTGGGCCATCGCAACGCCAACCTGAACACCGTTGCCGACTCGCAAGCCCTGAAGCTGCGTGACATGTTCGAGGCGATGGTTGATTACGTCCTGGACGGTAGCGACAAGATCCAGGTGAACGGCAAGCCTGCGCAAGGCAT
Source organism: Diorygopyx duplodentatus (assembly GCA_033557515.1). NCBI lineage: Eukaryota > Metazoa > Arthropoda > Insecta > Coleoptera > Scarabaeidae > Diorygopyx > Diorygopyx duplodentatus. Next base: position 17,163 of record JAWQRJ010000006.1, read on the forward strand.
CCGTAACCACCGCAACACCAAGAAGATCGACCTGACCGTCGTAGGTATCGATCTGACCTCCGCATCGACCAGTAACGACGACATCCTGAACTTCTGGAACCAGACCTTCGCCTTGCAGCTCGACGGCAACTTCGTCAACGGCAAGATCAGCGTGGTTTGGGTCAGCCCGGAAATTGAGCGACGCATGAACGTCCCGTTCAGCAACGCTCAGGGCTTCAAGGGCGGCACCCTGAAGACCTACATCCTGGAGTTCGGCCGCGTAGGTGAGTTCCGCAGCACCTACAAGCTGTCGGGCAACGAGTTCCTGGCCTACGAGCGCAGCCGCGATGCCATCTCGCCGCTGGTGGCCCAGGCGGTCGGCACTGTCCCGGTCGAGCGACGCGCTCCGAAGGACAACTTCAACTTTGAAATCTGGGGCGCAATGGGCCTGGAAATCAAGGCTGACGCAAACGGTCGCGGCTCCGTGTTCTACGCTGCCAACCTGACCTGATAAGCATGGCGGGGGAAACCCCGCCTTTCAAGGAGAGCAATAACATGCCGAAGTATGAAGTTGTGACATCGCCAGGCTTGCAGCATCCCGTAGGCCACCAGTTCGAGACCGACAAGCTGCATCCGGCAATGCGCTGGCACGTAAAGTTGGTTGCCGATGGCGCCGAGAACAAAGGCCCTGCGCCCGCGACAATCGCCGAGGACTTCACCCTGGCCGAAGGTCTGGACGGGTCGACCTACGACGAGGCTCTGTCGCTGAATGCGCTTCACGGCAAGTCGGCGACCGAGCCTGACAATACGCCAAAGGCTCCCGCCAAAGCAGCGGCTAAGCCAGCCAAAGCTAACGGCCCCGGTGCCAACAGCTAAGAAAAGCCCCGCAAACTAGCGGGGCTTTTTGTTGGTACAATGTTTTCTTTGTCAAGAGGGATTTGACCCATGTTCACCGCCGAGGAACTCCAGGCAGAGCTTGCGCTTTCCGGGATCAAGATCAGCGACACCATGCTGAATCTGCTTATCAAGCGGATTGACAAGTATCAAGAGTGCTTCGAGCGCAACGGGTACGACGAGCTTTCTATCTTCATGATCTACGTTTACCTGTCGTCCCTGGTCGGCCTGTTCGGCACCGATGGTCGCGTACAGTCGCAGACCGCTCCGTCGGGCGCAAGCCAATCGTTTAAGTTCGGCGAGCTGGGCCAGCGCTGGAAATCCCTGTCAGACCTGCTGAAGGTCTACGACCCGAACGGGTGTGTCACCGACCTGATCCCGGCCGATCCAGACAAGAAGGACAACTGCGCCCTATGGATCAGTCCAGGCCCTGGCGGCTGCATGCTGGGTGGCGACTGATGTCCTCTATCTCGCGGTGGTCATTCACCAACGTCGCCACGGTGTGGAAGCGCGGCCCCAAGGACCGGCTTAATGGCGGGTCGCAATGGGGCGCGCCATATACCATTAAATGCACGTGGATTGCCACGTCCGTCCGAATGGTAGAGAGCACTAACGGCGGAGCAGAGTTTACCGCTCAATGCGAGTATTACCACGAAGACCCGCGAGTGGGCTACATGGACAAGATAAAGCAGGGTGACCACACGGCCGTTGCTGACCCGACCGCTTCCGGTTTCGCTCACGACATCCGCAGCCATCTAGAGTGGGACATGTCCATGTTCAGCGCAGGCGGAAAGCCTGACATCCCCGACTATAAGAGCACTGTCTGATGCCAGTTCGCGGCCTTGATTCAGCCTTAAAGAAAACCGATACGCTCACCCGTGACATTGCCGAGGTGAAGGCTGAGCGCGCCGTGACTGCCGCCCTTATCACTGGCCAGGCGTTCGCCGCAATGCTTACGCCTGTGGATACCTCGTTTCTGATCAACAGCCAGTACAGGGACATAAAGAAGCAGGGATCTAAATTTATTGGCGCTGTCGGCTATACAGCGCTGTACGCGGCCGCCGTTCATGCTGCATCCGGCAAGCTCAAGGGTCAGCCCCGTGCGCACTTCGGCACAACCAAGGACGGCAAGCAGTTCGGCGGAGGGACAGGAGTAGGGCGCTACTGGGATCCGTCTGCGGAGCCTGGATTCTTGACTAAGGGCTTCAACGATAACCGAGAGCTGGTAGACCAAGCCTTCTATGGAGCAATGAAGATTTGAACATCGTAAGGGCAATCACCGATTACCTGGCTCCAGTTATGGGCGCTATCGAGCCCATCCTTGGCGAGTGGGATGACGGCGATGAGGATGGAGACGCCGAGTACCTGTCAATCAACTTTAACGGCGGACCAAAGCCTGGAGTCATCGCTGAGTTCCCTATTATTGACCTGTGGTATGCGTCGCGTCGCGGCGTGCCAGATCAGGCGGGAGGCAAGATTCAGTCCTACGAAACAGCAAACAGGATCCTCCAATACATAAAGGACAACCCTAAGTCAAGCTGTTTCGCAAACGTAGTTCCGATTACTGGTATAATCGGGCCGAGGACGTCGAACGAGAAGCGACACGTCTATAAAATCACACTGCAAATCACAGTATAAGGAGCCTATCTAATATGGCTGGCTGCGAACTCGATAAATATGTTGGCCGGGACGTCGGCCTGGAGGTTTCGTTTGTCTGCGGTGACGTAGACCCACGAACCGCCAACTTCATGCCCATTGGCGCATTGCGCGCAAAAGAGTTCACGCTCGAATGGGACACTGTGGATGCGACCGCCGACGACAACAAAGGTAACACCCGGTCGAACCTGGCAACCTACAAAACCTTCTCCTGCTCGGGTGACGGCACCTGCAAGAAGAAGGACGACACGCAGTCCAACCAGACCGCGCTGTTCATGCACGTGAACGACCCGCAGGGCACCTCCGGCCAGCCGGTTGCCTGGATCCGCATCACCTGCCCGGACATCACCGTCTATGCATACTGCCTGATCACCAGCATCGGCCGCACCATGCCATTCGATGAGCTGGCGACCTTCAACTTCGAGGCGACCGCTACTGACTCGCCTTTCGGTGTGATCGTCGAACTGACTCCGGTGGTTCCATAGTGGCCCTGATCGCGGCCGTAGCCGCCTCCTCGGCAGTGGGCGTTGTGCCGGTTGTCAAGACCGTGCTGAGCGCCTCCGACACGCTGGTGTACACCCTGGGCCAGATTCAAACACTGGTTCTGGAGAACGATACCGGCGCATCGTTGACTGTTGTCATTGATGGCGACGGCGCGACATCGTTTGTCCCTGGCGGGACCGGTGCGCCCATCGACTTGTCGGCCGGCTTCAGCGTCACCATTCCGGACGGCGCAACCCGAGTTGTCACGCTGAAGAACATCCAGCGCTTCCTGTCCGGGGTCATTACCGTGACTGGTGGCGCGGGCGCTACGGCATACGTCATCAGCTGACAACCAGGTTTACGAAATAGCCCGCCCAGTGCGGGCTTTTTTGTGCGTGTTAGAATTGCGCATTGACTTTTAAGAGGCATATCGGATATGCGGGTTATCACATCAATCGGCGAGCAAGGGCTTGAGCTTTCCGATGGCCGGGAGGCAAAGCTGCGCCCATCCTTCTATGCCATGAGTCAGCTTGGCAGCCCATCCGAAATTGTCGAGAAGTTCGTGGCGATTCACTCCGGGCCAACGCTTGCGGTGCCGATGCACTTCGATACCGAAGGCTCCAAAGTGGTGGCCAGCAGCATCAATGTGCGCATCCGAAACAAGCACTGGCGCGACATGCTGTTTCTGTCATGGGAGATTATGCAGGCGTGCTGCGATGATGATCTGACGCCATTCATTGGTTCGCCGGGCGCGCGGTACGGTTCGTATCGGATGGGCGCCATGCCCGCCGTAGACATGCTGGTATTTGCGCGGGCGCTCATGCGTCACGGGGTTATAGGCCCTATGCCGAAAAAGACCGTAGCCCAACTTGAGGCTGAGGCGGAATTGCCGCGCGATAAGTCAAAGTTCACGCAAGAGTTCCACGCGATCAACTACGTATCCAAAGCCGTTTCCCACCTCGGCGTAAGCGAGGCCGAAGCATGGGATATGACCTTGACAGGATTCGCCGCACACTGGGAATCCAAATACGGCGAACCAAAAGAACAGCGGCACAGCGAAGAGCACGACGACACAATGTCCTGGCTCAAAAAAGTAAACGAATTGAGACCCCCTAAAAAATGACGGCAACCAGCGCTGGTACTATCGTTTACAACGTCGAAGCCGACGTAAAAAACCTCGTCACGAATATGAGCCAGACCCGCGACGAGTTGTCGAAGGCTGGTCAGGAGATGGACCGCACCGATAAGTCGGCCGCCAAGCTTGAGACCGGCCTGAGCGGCCTGTCAAAGGCATTCGCCGCCCTCGGAGTGGCTAAGGCATTGTCTTCGGCAACGCAGCTGGTCGAAAAATACAACGAGTACGCAGACCGGATCCGACTGGCAACCGCTAACACCCAAGAGTTCGAGATGGTGCAGGCGCGTCTGGCCGACTCGGCGAACAACACCTATCGTTCACTCAGCGAGGCTCAGGAAGTATTCATTACCACCTCGGCGGCGCTTAAGAGCTTGGGCTACAACACGTCCCAGGCGCTTGATATTACCGACTCCCTGTCTTACGCGATGGTGAAGAACGCCACATCTACCGACCGAGCAAAGAGCGCTATTGCGGCATTCTCAAAGATCATCCAGACCGGCAAGGTAGAATCTGATGGGTGGTCCTCCATCCTCGCGGCCGTCCCTACCATCGTTGACGATATCGCATCGGCAACCGGCAAGACCGCTGCCGAAGTTCGCCTGCTTGGCGCTTCCGGGAAGCTGGCAGCTGACGACATTAACCAGTCCCTGCTCAAGTCTCTTCAGTCCAACAAGGAAGCTGCCGACGCCATGGCGACCTCCACCAAGGACGCATTTCGCCAGATCGAGAACAGCCTGGGCAAGACCCTGTCAGCGCTCAACGAGCAGTCTGGCGCCCTCGACGCAGTGGTATCCGGGATCAAGCTTGCAGCGGTGGTGATTCAGGACTTCGGGAACAATACGGATGCGATGGCAAACTTCCTGACTATCGCAGGCACTGCGGCGGCCGCGACGGCAACGGTTATCGCGGGGCGCCTGGTGGGTTCGCTTGGCGCGTACGCAGCTGCTCAGGCAGCCGTAGTCGCATCAACGCTCGGCAGCGTCAACGCAAGCCAGGCGGCGGCCGGTGCAAGCCTAATGCTAGCCAATGCCGAACTTGCCGCAGCGAAAGCCGCCGAGGCAAAGCTGGTGTCTATCCGGGCGGCAAACCTAGGGCTCGCGCAAGGGGCCGCATCATCCGAGGCAATGGCAGCGGCAAGCGCACGTCTAGCTGCGGCCCAAGCTGGAGTCACCAGCGCGCTTGCAGCATCGGCGGGGGCAGCAACAACGGCCACGGCAGCAATGAGCGCCCTACGAGGCGTGATGACCTTCCTGGGCGGTCCGCTGGGCGTGATCCTGATCGCGGCGGCAGCACTGTACTACTTTGCCTCGGCATCGCAAAAAACAAAGGTCGATGTCGACTCTCTCAACGCATCCCTGAAGAATCTTTCGTTCTCCCAGCTGGCAAAGGCAAGCAACGATGCCGGTGACGACATCGTCAAGCTAAACACAAAGCTTTCCTCCGCGCTGTCTGAGTTGCGCACGCAGACCAAGCGGCCTATCTTTGAGACGGATGACGAGTTCAAGAAAAGACAGAACGACACGCAGGCCGAAATTGACGGCATCCGTCAGCAGATCAAGGCCCGCCAGGATCTACAGGCATCCATCAAGGCGCAGCAGGACGAGAACGGGAAAAAACAGCAAGAGGAGCAAACCGGCACGCCAAAGCGACAGATAGCTCCAGCTGACCAGTCGGTCATTGACAACCTAGAAAAGCAAAAAGAACTAGCCAAGCTTGCCGGTGAGGCTCGCGCGCGTCTTGCCGCCGAACAGAAACTTTCATCCGACGCACTGCCCGAGGAGAAGAAGCGGGTAGGGGATCTGGCAGTAGAAATCTACCGCCTAGAAGAAGCCAAAAAGGCAGTAATCAAAACAGGCAAAGAGGGAGCGGCCGAGCAGAAAAAAGAGGACGAGGAAGCCACGAAGGGCGCAGAGCAAAACAAAAAGGCGATTGACGACTACGCCGTTTCAATCAGCCTGGCAGCCCTCAAGGGCGAGGACTTCGCCAAGGCCGCCGCTATCGCCAAGCTCAACAAGTTCGCGACGCCCGAAGACGTTAAGACCATGGAGGCCCTGGGCAGGGCCATGTACCAGAATCAGCAGATCGAGGAGAACAAAAAACTCCTGCAATCGGTTGATCCTGCGGCCGCCGAGGCGGAACGGTTCCGCGTCGAAATGGAGAACCTAAAAAAGCTGAATGACGCCAAGCTTCTTGAGGGTGCCGCATACGACCAGAAGCGCCTTGAGGCTGCACAGCTGCACGACGCAAACGTTAGAGCCCTGGAAGAGGCTGCATTCATTCGCCAAAGCGAAAGCAATGCATTCCTGATACGCTCTATCGACGCGCTTGGCCAGGCCACAACAAACACCATTACCGGCCTCCTGAGCGGCACGCTCAACGCTCAAGACGCCATGAAAGGATTTGCGTCTATCGTCCTTAACGAGGCTGTCGGCTCAATCGTTCAGCTCGGCGTGCAAGCTGTCAAGCAGGCTGTCATTCAGCGCGCAGCAGCAGCAACTGCGGCGGCCGGGTACGTGGCGGGCGTGAGCGCCCAGGTAGCGACGACCACCGCACTGGCTGGCCAAGCTGCATTTGCGTCCACTGCGGCAATCCCCGTTGTGGGCCCTGCGGCGGCACCTGCGGCAGCAACGGCGGCAATCGCTGCGGCTGGCGCTCTTGGCGCTCCAGCGATTGGGTCGGCGGCCGGGGTCGCGGCCGGGCGCCTCTATGGGGGTGATGTCAACGCAGGGTCGATGTATGCCGTAGCGGAAGACGGCAAGCCGGAGATGTTTCAGGCGGACAACGGGAAGCGCTACATGATTCCCGGCTCTGGCGGCAGCGTCACCAGTAACAAAGACCTGGGCGCAGGCGGCCCGACTATCAATATCAGCATCGTGGTAAACTCTGACGGATCGAGCACCACAAGCGCATCGTCCAGCGAAGAGGCAAACCGCATGGCGGAAAACGTTAAATCGGTAGTAGTCCAGCAGATTCAGCAGGAGTCGATGCAGGGCGGCGCCATTTGGGAAATCATGAACAATGGCTGATCCAAAGCTTTTTGACTTTAAGGTCCAGGCCAAGCCTAGCGGAACGATTGCGTTCCGCACGCTTTCAGCGCGTTTTGGCGACGGCTATGAGCAGGTAGGCTCAGACGGCATCCACCTCATAAGCCGCAATTATCAAATCAAGGTCATTGGCGGTCGAGATTGCGGGCTTTCGGTAAACCAGGCGCTGGAAGCTAAACGCTTCCTAGAGGAGACGTTTGGCTATATCTCGTTCCTGTGGCAGCCGCCAGGGGAACCTACAGCTTATAGATTCCGCTGCCCAGGCATCCAGACGGTACACGAAGGCAACGGCGTTTACTCTTTCACTGCGACATTTAACCAGGGCAACTTTCCATGATTACAGCAGACGTACAGAAGCTTGAGGTGGGCGAGATAGTCGAGCTTTATGAGGTTGACGCAACTATCCTTGGCGGCGAGGTCCACCGCTTCCACGGGTATGCCACCGAGGGCACTATCAAATGGCAGGGTAACGATTATTCGCCTTGGCCGTTGCAAGCCACGGGGTTCTCAATGACAGGGTCCGGCCGAATGCCGACACCCAAGCTAACCCTGGGCAACGTTGGCGGATTCGTAACCGCCCTTGTGATTTTCTTTAACGACCTTGTGGGCGCCACGGTTATTAGACGCCGCACGCTCGGCAAGTACCTGGACGGACGGCCCGAAGCGGACCCGACCGAGGAGTTCCCGCCTGAGACGTGGTTCGTAGAGGAGAAATCAGCCGAGGACAATGAGCAGGTTATCTTTACCCTGTCCAGCGCGCTGAACTTCCAGGGCGTGCAGCTGCCTCGCCGACAGATCATCGCCAACAACTGCCCGTGGCGCTACCGTGGCGCAGACTGCGGATACAATGGGCCGCCTGTTGCCGACGAGTACGACATAATCACCACGGACGCCAGCAAGGATAAATGCGGTAAGCGCGTGCGCAGCTGCGAGATGCGAGCGCTTAAGATGCCAGAGTGGAATGGAGAGCTGCCGTACGGCGGATTCCCGGCCGCAGGCCTGACAAGGTAAAGGAGAGAGCCACTATGAATAAAAGAGCAATGATTGCCCACGCCAAGCGCGAATACCCCAACGAGGCCTGCGGACTGGTCGCGGGCGGCGTTTATTACCCATGCGCTAATGTGCATGAAAGCCCCGCCGAGCACTTCGCTATTGAGCCTGAGCGCTATGCCGAGGTCGAGGACATCGCACCAATTGAGGCCGTATTCCACTCGCACCCCGACCACAGCCCTACACCGAGCGATGCCGATAGAGCCGGGTGCGAGGCGTCCGGAGTCCCGTGGCTGATCCTGGGGCTAGACAAAGGCAAGGCGTCCGGATGGGAGAAGATCACGCCGAAGGGCGCCCCATTGGTTGGCCGGGTATTCGTACACGGCACCCATGACTGCCTGGCGATCATCCTGGACTTCTACCGCCGCGAGCTAGGCATTGAGCTAGGCAATTACAAGCGCGAGGACAATTGGTGGAACAAGGGTCAGAATCTCTATCTGGAGCTGTTGCCGCTGGCGGGGTTCGAGAAGGTCGGCGCGCTTAAGCATGGCGACGTTGTACTGATGCAGGTCCGCAGCCCTGTCCCCAACCACGCAGGGGTCTACCTGGAAAATGGTATACTGGCCACCGAACCCGAACTCTATCCAGCGCCCGGTTCAATCCTGCACCACATGTACGGCCGCGACAGCAAGCGGGATGTTTATGGCGGGTACTGGGCCGAAAACACAGTGAGCATCTGGCGATATGCAGGAAAAAGTTAGAACCATACGGCTCTACGGAAAACTTGGCACGATTTTCGGCCGGGTTCACCGCTTCGTTGTTGACAGCCCAGCCCAGGCTATTGGCGCCCTGTGCTCCATGGTGCCTGGGTTCGAGCAGCATCTCACAGAAAGCCAGGACAAAGGAATAGCCTACGCAGTTTTTGTTGGAAAAAAGAACGTCGAAGAAAAGATGCTCACGGCCCCGGCCGGTTCGGATGACATCCGTATCGCCCCGATGATTGTCGGTAGCAAGCAGGCTGGACTGTTTCAAATCGTTGTGGGCGTAATCCTCTTGGTAGTTGGGGCATTCACCTGGGGATCGACCTGGGGTCCGGCAATCGCCATCCTAGGCGGCGCACTGGTTCTCGGAGGAGCGCTTGCGATGCTCTCCCCCCAACCTAAAACCCAGTCCTCCGAGGATCGGGACGGAAGCAAGGCCTCCTACAACTTCAACGGCGCAGTGAACACGCAAGCTCAAGGCAACCCGGTTCCTCTTATGTATGGCGAAGGCCTCACAGGGAGCGCGGTAATCAGCGCGGCAATCAGAGCAGAGGACCAAGTCTAAATGTATCGACAAGGAATGCAGCCACTCAAGGGCGCAAAAGGCGGCGATCCGGGGAAGCAGCGGCAACCCGTTGAAGCTCCTGACAGCCTGGCCAGTATCGCCTATGCGCGCGTGCTCGACCTCATTTCAGAGGGTGAAATCGTCGGCCTAAAGGACGGGCTTAAATCCGTATTCCTCGACGAAACCCCCATGATGAACCAGGACGGTACGCTGAACTTCCAAGGGGCTAAGATTTGGGAGCGCACAGGCTCTCAAGACCAATCGTACATCCCCGGCTTTCCGGCCGTAGAGTCAGAGCTGGGTGTTGGCGTTGAGCTGAAGTCCGAGGCTCCTTACGTTCGATCCGTGAACAACACTCAGCTGTCGGCCCTGTCAATTCGATTGTCAGTTCGAGGCTTGAAGCAGCAGAATCCAACGAACGGAGACACTACCGGGTACTACATCGCCTATGCTATCGACCTTTCCACGGCGGGCGGTCCATTCGTTCAGGTTTTGTCCTCGGCATTCAATGGCAAGACCGGCGCCAAGTACGAGCGACAACATCGGATCAACCTGCCTCGCAGCACAACTGGCTGGCAGGTCCGCGTGCGCCGCTTGACGCCCAATAACACAAGCAGCCTGATCGCTGATCAGACCTATATCGAATCGGTTACCGAGACAATCGACGGTAAGTTTCGCTACCCGAACAGCGCCATTATCGGCTCTCAGTTCGACAGCTCCGCATTCAGCTCCATCCCGTCGAGAGCTTTTTTGGTGCGCGGTCGAATCATTCAGGTTCCAAGCAATTACGACCCGGAGTCGCGCACATACACGGGCGTATGGGATGGCACGCTAAAACCAGCGTGGACCAATAACCCAGCCTGGATCTATTACGACCTGCTGTTGCATAAGCGATACGGCCTGGGCAACCGCATGAACGCCAGTCAGGTAAACCGATACGAGCTGTACAACATCGCCCGCTACTGCGACGAGATGATAGACGACGGCTTCGGCGGCCTTGAGCCGCGATTTGTTTGTAACGTCTACATCCAGCAGCGCAAAGACGCTTTGCGTGTACTGCAAGACCTGGCGACAGTGTTTCGCGGCATCACATACTGGGGCGGAAGCATCGCGCAAGTATCGGCGGACATTCCGAGCGACCCGGTTTACACGTACACAAACGCCAACGTGATAGGCGGGAAGTTCGCATACAAAAGCTCGCCCAAATCAACGCGTTACTCGACCGCCTTGGTGAGCTGGAATGATCCTAAGGACTTCTATCGCACGAAGGTTGCCTACCACGAAGACCAAGACCTGATCGACCTGTTCGGAATCCAGCAGGTGGAGCTGACCGCCTTTGGATGCACATCCGAGGGGCAGGCAAACCGAGCCGCAAAATGGGCGCTGATCACCAATAAGCTCGAAACCGACACGGTTAGCTTTACCGTCGGAATCGATGGCGTGCGCGCACGACCAGGGCAGATCATCAGGGTGGCAGACAACGCCCGCGCCGGACGCCGAATCGGCGGCCGAATCCGCTCCGCGAGTACGTCGGCCGTTATCGTGGATGCCCTTGGCGAAGTTCGCCCCGGTGACACGCTGACTATCATAACGCCAAGCGGGGTCGCGGAAACTCGCGTGGTCAAGGACGGGTTCTGCGGCATCGGCGCCGAGGGCGGCCAGATGGCAGGCTCGACAAACTTCTACGCCGGGTCGACTACGGAGTTCGTTGGCGAGTTCAACATCACCGGATGCGTAATCACCCTTACGGAGCCATTCAGCGAGGCGCCAGTTCCCGAGAGCATCTGGGCATTCGAGAACGACGAGCTGGTGGCGCAGCGCTTCAGGGTGGCCGGGGTTTCCGAGTCCAATCCTATGGAGTACTCGATCACCGCTACCAAGTACGTCGAGGGAAAGTACGCCTTCATCGACAACGGCACCATGATCCAGCAGCCTCCGATTAGCGTGATCCCGCCAAGCGTGCAGCCAGCTCCGGCGAACATCAGTGTTACCTCTGACTACATGCTCGACCAAGGGGCAGCCGTAACCAAGATGACAATCGCATGGGATCCTACCGAGCACGCCGTAGCCTACGAGGTTCAGTGGAAGCGTGACAACGGAGATTGGGTTTTTGCGGGCCGCACAGGCACAACCGAGATGGATGTGACGGGCATTTATGCTGGCGGCTACATCGCCCGCGTGATGGCGTTTAACCCGCTTGGCGTCGCCTCTGTGTGGGGCTACAGCACACTTACTAGGCTGGACGGCAAGACCTCTGCACCTCCAGTCGTGGCAGGGCTGCGCACCACTAGCAAGATCCTGGGCATTGATATTGATTGGGGGTTCCCGGCACTGGCCGAGGATACCAACTACACAGAGATTCAGTACAACACTACGCCTGACGAAGGCGCAGGCCTGATCAAGCTAGGCGATTACGCATACCCGACCAACAGTGCGCGCATGGTTGGCCTGGGCCCTGGCGTGCGATTCTACTTCCGCGCCCGCCTAGTGGACAAGACAGGAAACGTCGGTGCGTGGACTGCCTGGGTCGTAGGCACTTCAAGCGCTGACGCGTCTCCGATTTTGGATAGCATCACCGGGCAGATCACGGAGACAATGCTGGGCCAGGAACTGCTGGAAAAAATCGAGATGGGCGGCGAATCCGGAGCAGCGATCGAGATTATCCAGAAGACGGTAAACGACCTTGAGGCGGGCCTTTCCGCTCAGTACGCAATCAAGCTCGGCGTGAACGTGGACGGGACCTATTACGCTGCGGGCATGGGGATAGGCATCGAGAACACGCCCGAGGGCATGCAATCCCAGGTAGTTTTCCTGGCTGATCGCTTCTCGGTTATGAGCGAGATTAACGGAGTTCCGAAGGCGTTCTTCTCCATCTCGGGCGGCGTCACCTATATGGATACCGCGTTCATCCAGAATGGCACCGTAAGTTGGCTCAAGATCGGCGATAACGTACAATCTACGAACTACACGGCCGGCATTACCGGTTGGCGCCTTGGGCAGACCGGTGGCCTGGAGCTTAACGGAAGCGGCGCCAATGGTAGATCGACTTTTGACGGGGCCGAACTTAGGATGATGGACAGCGCCGGAACGCTAAGAATCAAGATGAGCGTGAAATAATGGGGCAGCCTGTATTCGAGATCTATAACGCCGACGGATCACTACAGATTAACCTTGCCTCAAGGCTGACTAAATATCTTGGCTCAATAGAGATAAACCTAAATGCAAGCGGCTCCCTGGTTGACTCTAGATTTCTAGAGGGGACAGGTTGGTACTCATGCCTAAACGTGGACACAAACTTTAGAGACAACATGCCGCCTGTAGTTACATTCTCGGACTCAACAATGACCTGGACCAGAGGGTCCTTTGGGGCGGCTTACATCCCAGCCACCCTTGTTTATGGGGTCTACTCAAATGGCAGCAATTGAAATCATCGGGGATGATAATCACGTATTAATAGACGACGAGTTCAAAAATATGATACTCGCGGCCAAGGGAGTGATTAGCTTCCCGGCGTCAGGGGCGCCGATAATCGGTTCTCTAGCTTCATTTTCATACGTTTCAACCTCGCCGATACCGCCGCTCCTTGCCATATACAGCACTTTCCCTGTCATAGGACAGGCGCTTGTTAAGAGCGGGAACACGTACACATGGTATATCGCATCAAGCGCGGCAGGGCGAGGTGGAACAGCGGAGGCTTACGTTTTCCACCTCCCAGAGACAGTGCCGAACGCTGGAGGCCTTTTGCAGCTTTTCAATGCTCAGGGCGTTCTTGTGTTTGATAGCAATCTAAAATACGCAAAAGTCGAGAGAAACATTAATTACACATTGGCAGGGAATCTCTCATTCCCTGTCACTCCAGGGAGAAAATACGCCTGCGTGACTTCCACGGGCGCGGGGCAATTCCAGCAAGTCCCATACCCTCCACTGACTCATCCCCCGCTCTACGGCGTTAGCGAGCAGGGGTCTAGATCAGGCTTCTATATGACAAACGGGCTCATTCGAACCGAGCAGTTTGGATACTCAAACAGGAACTACGCGACAACCACCCCGCCAGGCGGGTCATACGTCCAGGCGAACGGAACCCTACTTGCGATAGACGTCACCGGCCTCTGATACACTATCAACCAACTTGACAACGGAACCCATCCAAGATGGCAAGACAAATCATCGACACCGGGACGCTCGCCCTAAACGGCAGCGACGGCGACACCAATCGGGATGCGGCGGACAAGTGCAACGCCAACTTCCAGGAGCTGTACGCGCAAAATGAAAACTTCGTCAGAGGCGCCGGAGTCGTCCAGGGTGGCGCGCTCGTCGTGTTCGCTGGCACCACTGGCAATCAGGTTGCAGCGGCAGCTGGTGGCGCTCCAGGGACGGCTGCGTTTAAGAATACGACGGACTTCGCCAGTGCCGCGCAAGGGGTCAAAGCTGACAACGCTCAGCCCAAGCTTTCGCCTGGCGCAAACATCACTATCGACAACACGGACCCGCTCAACCCGGTTATCAGCGCCTCCGGCGGCGGGTCTGACGCAGTGGGGAGCGTGGCGGGCGTACTGCCTGTCGGCGGCGACATACCGGTCGCGGAACTCGGCACGGCTCTCGGGATTGACAACAAGCTTGACAAGACAGCCAACGCAGCAGCGGCGCTTAAGCTCGCCACTCCGCGCAAGATCAACGGCGTCGACTTCGACGGTACGGCCGCGATCACTATTGCAGATGCTACCAAAGAGCCCGTCATTTCGGCAGGCGGCACAGGCCAGTACTGGACTGGCGCAAAAGCATGGGCCGACTTCGCGTCCTCGGTAAGGTCCTCGCTGCTTAATGGGCTTTCGCTTGCGACTGGCACCGCTATCACTGCTTCGGATACGGTGCTTACCGCGCTCGGCAAGCTGCAGGCCCAGGTATCCGCCAAGCTCGATGTGGGCGCCAACGCCGCGTCGGCCACCAAACTGGCTACAGCCCGTGCAATTAATGGTGTTCCTTTTGATGGCACGGCTGGAATTTCGGTTGGTCCCGATGGCGCCACTAGTGCAACTATTTCTTCTCACACTTCACAGATTGCAGACATAGTCAGTAAGCAGGTAATCACTAAAAAGTGGACTAGCTCTGCGTTATCCGGTACAGCCGGTTCTCCTATGACACTCACCCATAACCTTGGAATTAAAGCCAAGATTATCAATGTCTACGGTACTATTTTGACTGCGACTGGGGGTTATTCCGTTGGAGACACTATCGATTTCGGTAGCTGCCCGATTACGGTGAACGGCTCCCTTAGCTTCAATTTTACTTTTTACAACTCTAGCGTCAACTCGCTGGTAGCTATCCTTGGTCCCAACGGTATTGCTCTGAACGGTAAGACTACAGGGGGTGGTACTTCCCTGACGTCCGCGCAAGTTTCACTTACGTTTGAGTTGATGGCATGACAGAACTTATTGAAAGTTACCAAGAAGACGAAATTCGTTATTACATCTCCGCCGAAGGTGTCTACCTAGGCGCTGCAAATGGCGATAACCCCTACCCCGGTGGCCAACCTATTTTTCCTCCACCTGAATATGGTGACCAGGTATGGCTGTTTTCCGATGCGGCGCCATATTGGTCGGAAAGTCCGTCCGTGGCAGTTATGAGAGAAAACAGTTGGCGAGATGAGCAAATGCCTATAGCCCAGCAAAACGTCACCGCTATCCAATATGGCGAGGAAGGAATCCCTGGCACCGCTCAGCAATGGCAGAAATACTGGCTGGCCCTGCGCAAGTGGACCGACACTAACCCCGACTTCCCCGACATCAGCAATCGCCCAGTAGCGCCCTAATAAGAAAAGCCCCTCAAACGAGGGGCTTTTTTATGGCCTGGTATTTCTTGCACTTCTCGCATCGCAATATGCCGACAGACTGGAGGAATACAGCGCCAGTCCCGCCAAGCTTGTGCTTGTGGCGGCACCGACCGGTATATTCAAGATCGCAGGTCTCTACCAGTTGGCGCAGGTTCATTTATGCCCCTGGAATGCGTCAATATGGCTTCTAACCTCGCTGTGCAGGTTCGCCCATTCCTGGCGAGTGATGCCGCGAGCGCCGTAAGCGCCGGTAGCGGTAGAGAATGCGTGCGCATAGGACTGATCAGGTGTTGGGCCTGGGTTTTCTCCGTGCGTGCCAGTGTGCTTGCGTTCTGCGTCGTACAGATGGTTGCGTACCATCTCCTGAATCTTGGGGAAAACGCTTTGCTGGGATTGCGACATAATAGGGTCTCTCCTTGGGTTGATTCGCCAAGTATGCCTATGCGGATTTGCATGTAAACACTTTTTTTGAGGGCGTGACGATATGGACCGCAAAGCAGCATTTTTAAAGACCATCGCATTCAGCGAGGGCACCGACAAGCCTGGGCAACCGACGCGCAACAACGGTTACGACGTGATCGTTGGCGGGGCACTATTTACCGATTACTCGGACCATCCGCGTGTGTCCGTGCCACTGCCAAGGTTGGGCATCAAGTCTACCGCAGCGGGGCGATACCAAATAAAACTGGACATCTACACCTTCTACAAAAAAGACCTGAAGCTTCCAGACTTCTCTCCGGCATCCCAAGACGCCATAGCCTGGAAGCTGATCCGGGAGTGCCGAGCAGATGGTGACGTCCTGGCCGGTAACTTTGAAGTGGCAATCACCAAGTGCCGCTCGCGGTGGGCCTCGCTCCCTGGCGCCAACTACGGCCAGCACGAACACAAAATGTCTGACTTGCGGAAGGTATACGATGCTGCGATACGCTCTTAACGCTCTGTACGTGGTCGCCTTCCTGGGCGGCTGGCTGGCAAACAGCTGGTACTCCGACTCGCTGGAGCTTGTAGCTACGAAGGCAGCTCAGGCGACGTCTCAGGACTTCCAGGGGTACCAGCTCAAGCAGGCCGAAATACTTCAATCCACCTTATCGAGGCTGCAAGCTAATGAGAAAACGATCATCCGGGAAAACGTCAAGCTGGTTGACCGGCCTGTTTATCACAATGTTTGCCTTGACCCTGACGGCCTGCGCAACGCCAACGCCGCCAAAAACGGCACCCCAATCCAATCTGCTGATGGAGTGCCGCGACGGTAAGGACATCACCGGGACCGATGGAGCGTCGGCAATAGCGGCGCTGACAGACTGGGGGGCAGCTCTTCGAGAATGTCGGGAACTGAATGCTGCGAAGGCTGCGCATATTCGCAATACCAGTGGTTTTTGATGCTGTAGCTGCCCTTGCGGTGCGGTGCGTTGTCAGACTCCCACGGGAAGCCGCTACAGCGGCAGCCAAACCGCTTGCCTTCGGCCTTTGACTGCCTGTAGCTATCGACCACGTACACGCCCCCGCAGGGGCATGGCTTCAGCCCCTGCGGATCCTGCTTAAAGGTTCTACGGCCGCGGCATTTGCGGCAGCGGGATTGGTAGATCACAGCTCATAACCCAATGCGTCGAGGTGACCTCGAAGCGTGGCAATCTCGTGCTCGCCGAGGGTTTCGAGGTAGATGTCGCGGGCTTCGGATGGGGTTGGACAGGTGACCACGACCACGGATCGGCCCTGGATTTCATCGCCGGCCGCAAACAAGCCTTGCGCCTGGAAGTGATCGGCCAGATGGTCGCGAATTCCGGGCTTACCCGAGCCCGAAGGTCCATCAATGGTGATCGTTACCGATTGCCCCGGAACAGTAAGATAATTGCGTTTCATAGCGATATTTCTCCACTCAGTTAAAGAAGAATGAAACGGTGTAGCCATTTTCCTGAAGCGACTTGGCGGCCGCCTCAACCGTTTTCGCGTAGACCTTGCGCGGGAAGCACTGTCCGTGAGACCAGCCGGTAACCTGGTCTTTGACCAGGCGGCGCTGGATCGCTGTATCGGCAGCGACAGTGCACAGCTCAACGCTTTGCATAGAAACCATTTCGTACTTGGTGCGAATCTCGCAGGTCATGGATACGTCGGCGCAGATGACCATAAGGGCGGAAAGAAGCATGAAGGTGTCTCCAGTTGGTGGTACTGGCAAAGCCCCAGTTAAGGGGCTTGAGATGGGCGGGGAGCGTTAGTCTTGAAGCTGACCTTGAGATTTAGCCTCGGTCACCGCCTCGCTCGGGGTGCAACCATAGCTGTAGTAGTCAAACAGGTCGCTATGGTCGTCAATGCTTTGCAGTGAAAAGCCTACGATGGCTTCGCACTTGCCCAACCAGGTTTCCCATTTAGTGTCTTCTTGGGTGCTGCCACATTCGTATGCCATTTCGTGTTGCTCCGTTGTTCGTTTCGATGGGCCAATCATGCGTCAACCCGATTGACAGCGTCAAGCATTATTTTGCATTAAATCCAATTCTCGAATTCCGGTCGATGAACGGTCGGCGCTTGCTGGACCTTGGGTGGCGTCCGGAACGCCTTGCGGCGCATATCGTATAGCCGCAGGACTTCTGCTCGAACGAGGTCGCCAATGGCGGGCGGGTAGTCGTCGCACATCTGCGCGCGGTGGTGCCGGAAGGCGCCCAGCACCTTGCAGGCCTCCCGGTAAATCTGAAACGACAGCGTGGTTTGCGACACGCTGTCTACCGGGGCCTCCCCCTTCATTACGGCTTCAAGCTGGGCGTAGAACATTTTGCGTTCTCCAGTGGTTGAACGCCTCCATAGCCGCCTCCCAGCCGAACGCGATGCACACGTACGCGCCGCAGGCCTCGGCCGCACGCAAGTAAGGCTCCTGGCCCGGCTGGAGAGCCGACAGCGTATGGTCTTTACGCTTCAGCTCACACAGGAACGCAGGGTTTCCGGGGATCATGATGTCAGGGGCGCCTGTAGCCATGCCCTCGGCCTTTTCCCGCGCAACCTGGTGGATGGTCTTCTTGCCTTCGTTCCGGTTGTGTACGGCGATCAGGCCGTACGTGTGCGGGTAGAGGTGGCGCAACTGGTTAAAGAAAGTGACCTGTTCAGCCACCTCTTTTGGGCACTTCTTATCCCGAAACTTAAGGTCGCCGAAGGCTGGTATTCCTGCTGGTATTTTCATAGTCCTTCTATCCCCTGTATGTGTATGGGTATTTACTGCCCTTAACCTGGTTGCAGGTTGCGCACAATATCTGAATGTTCGATATGTCGTTAGTGCCGCCCTTTGCAACCGGCTTGACATGATCGACGTGATAGCTGTATTTGCAGAAAATTTTGCAGTAGTTGCACCTGAAGTCTTGAGCCTCCAGCATCTCTTTTATCTGCTGTTTTGTGTGCCGCCCACCCGCGCCCGACAGCCTGCATCTTCTGTTCCTGCCTACCACTGCCCAAGCTTCCTTGTTTTTGTCGTGAAGCTCTCGGTAGTTCTCCCTGAACCATTCGTTTCTCCTGGCGTTTACCTTGTCTCGGTTCCTTCTGGCCCAGTCTATTGAGCGAGCACTGCATTTTTCTTTGTTTGCGTAATAGTGAGCAGAAGCGGTAAGTCTCCTCTGCTCAGCAAAGAGTCCGGACTCAGTTCTCTCTTCGAGGCACTCAATACAACCGCCACTAGATACGTATCTAGGTCCTGAGTGCCCTTTTACGCATGAATCCTTAGACGTATAGGTTTTTTCTCCAGCAAGCCTTGCGAGCTGCCGAGGCGTTTTATCTTTCATAGTCCGTCGCTGTCTGCTGCCTGGTTGTACCCATACACTCTATAGAACCCCTTGCCGCCCGAGTCCTTTTTATAGGTGATGGTGTCAGGCTCGATTAACATCCCATCCGTGGCATCCATGAAGCGCTTCCATTCCGCTTTGGCTGCATAGTGGTCGGATTCCGGCTGCATGTAAACAACAAACTGCCGGTACGGCGTGACGTACTCGACGATGTACATCTTGTTTCCTGCGTTGCTGATAGAAGGCTTGCAGATCATCGACAGCACCTGGTCGCACTGCATCTGCGTCGGGTCTTTCTTCTGGCGCTTGAATTCTATTCGGAGCTTAGAACCGGGATCTATGATCTCCCCCTTGCACGTAGTGCAGTACCGAGCCGCCAAGTCGTTGTCAGCCTCGCAGTTTGGATCCGGGCATTTCTTGGACGACCACCGCTGATGGCACTGGTACGTGAAGCCATCCCGCGCCGGATGCATCCCCTGGCAACGGCGCCCGAAGTGGGCGGGCATAGGGAGCTTTTTAGGCAGGTTGGTGGCCGGGTCAATCTCAGCCGTATCCACCATGATGCGCATGCCCGCCAGGTCGGTAAAGTACCCCTCCTTGTCAATGGCGTACCCCTCGTCATTCTTGCGAGAGGAAAACTGATTAGTGTAATTGCACGCGGAGCACACGACCTCCATAGGGGCGCCTGAGGTGCCGCCAAGGCTCGCCTTGACGTCAGGCTTGAATATGTCTCCGTCCGGGCAGTGAGCCTCTACGTTCTCGGCGTAGTCTAAGATCAAGACGTAATCCTTGCCCTCGAACAGGCGCAGGCCCCGGCCAATGATTTGCTGCATCAGCCCGATGGATTCGGTCTTGCGCAGGATCGCTATCACGTCAGTATGCGGCGCATCAAACCCGGTAGTAAGAACGGCAACATTCACCAGATACTTAAACCTTTGCGCCTTGTAGTCCTCAATTATCCTGTTTCTTTCCGCCGGCTTAGTGCTGCCCGTGACGATCCGAGACAACTCTGGAGGCAGCGAGCGCATGCACTCCTCGGCATGCTGAATAGTTGACGCAAAAATCATCACCCCGCGCTTCCCTTGCGCTTGGTAGACCACGTCCGCCATGATGTGCGCAGTGATTCTGTTATCACCCATGAATGCGCGGTCAATCTGAGCCTCGACTTCCTTCTTGGCTGCGCCGAAGTCAATACCCGAGGTGTCGTAACCTTCAACGCCTAGAGCGCCCATAACTGGCGGCGTCAGGAATCCCAGCTCAATAAGCTCGGGCGCAGTGATGGCATAGACCTTGCGCATGAAATACGGATCGCGAGACTGCTGATCAGTCATGACGCGGCCGTTCTCGTCGATGCGGTAGATGTAGCCCTTGCCAAGCTCATACGGGGTGCCCGTCAGGCCAATAACCCTGACGTTAGGGTTGACCGCGCGAATCTCCTCAATGATCGCGCGCACCGTTGGCGTCATGCCCTGGGCTTCATCGACGATAACTACGCCGATTTGCAGTGCAACCTGCTTGACAACGGACTTGAACGAGCCCGGAGATGCAAAAATAACCTTGTGTCTGAGGTCTTTTCTCTTGAGCGCCGCGCAGTAAACTGACGCGGGCTCCCCAGTCAAAAGAAACTTTTCGTAATTCTGCTCTACAAGCTCGCGCGTGGGCTGCAAGCAGAGGGTTTTCTTCCCGCTTAAGGCGTGAACCTTTATGGAAAGATCGGCAACCATAAGGGACTTACCCGCACCCGTGGCAGCCTCAATTAAGCACGGCTCAAGTGACTTTCTAATCTCCGCAAGGGCCGCAGTTACCGCGTTGAGCTGGTAAGGTCTAAGGGTGTAGTTCATTCAATTTTTGCGCCTTTCGCTATGTTCTCGGCAGCCCATAACGGCTGTAAATTGCTGAGTGCGTTGATTTTCTTTGGATCGGTTATCCCGGCGCTCAGATAGAGGCTGATCGGCAGGATGTGGTCAATATGCCATTCGCCGTGATTCTGCCACGTCATCCCAGGCAAAAACAATGCCTGAATATGAGAAATAAGGTCTTGACGAGTGTAGCCAAGTATTTTTTCCGTTCTCCCCTTTTTCTCCGTTTTAAGAACCCTTCGAAGAGAATCACGCATAAAACAGATTGTCTTGCCCTCAGGGGTGCTCCTCCACTTGCGCATTGAAGCCGCTACCGAAGAGGGGTTGTTCGACTTCCATTCGCGAGACCTTTCTATGGTTTTTTGTTTGTTTGCTTCGTACCACCTTCTTGCTCGAGCCCTCGCCTTTTCCTCTTTTTCATGATCGCTAGCGGGAGGTGTGTTGATAAGTTTTTCCTGATGACATGCAACGCACTTGGCATTAGCAGACCATCTCTCGGACACATGACCATACTTGCACGGAGAACCGGTAAAGTACCGGACGTGCCCGAGAGAAATCGCCTCCTTTCTTACCGATCTCAGGGTGTACTTCATTGTTATTTAAACGTCCACTTGGTTGACGGGTCACCACGATACTTTTCCAAGTCGGCATTTGGCAACAACTCTTTTATCGCTTTAGCATATGAGATGCTCCCGGCCGCGATTGCCTTCGTCAGCATACGCCCACAGATGATCACAGAGCTATCATCAGCCATACCCTTGAGGGCTTCCAGGAGTTCAGCTTGCCGAGACTTAGCGTTCGTTACAGCCAGGTCCAGCTCGTCGAACTCGGCGATCATCTTGCGAGCCTTCTCGTTGTCGATGACCTTGCGCAAAGGTTCGAGGTGCAGATCGTTTTTCAGCTCAGCCTTAAGGCCGTCATAAAACGCTTGGAGCTGCGGCGCCGTATCGTCGATAAAGTCCTGGTCAAGCTCGACGACGTCATAACGCTGACCGACAACAGCCCACTGAGCGAACACGCCCCAGGTGACCCCGGCCGCGATCATCTCCCATTGCATTTGCGCGTAGTGATGTGGCTGGTCGTCAATCTGCTTGAAGTCGGAGGGCCCGGCAGCATCACGCTGGCCATACGGCATGCGCAGGTACAGCAGGCCCATTCCGTCGCGCTTGGCTGACTTGATTGTCAGCTGCTGCCCGCCGATCAGCTTGTGAGGCTTCTTTGGCTCGACGCGCCAGATGTTCAGCTTGAATTTATCCTCGAATACGCGCTCCGCCGTGGTCCCGCACTCTTCAGCGTACTCGGCGGCAATGTTGGCTTTGTACTCGCTTTCGGCGCCGTGATAGGCCCGCACCATCTCGCGCACGACATGTTCGCGCTTCATGGATGGCGATACACCAAGGATGGCGGCAATCGTTCCGGGAGCGATCTTGGGTAGCTTCTTGCGTGGCGCCCTGGCGAGGGCTTCGGCTGTGGTTACGGCCTTGCGCGCGCCTGGGCATTCAGCCTCAAGCGTGCCTTCGACCTGGCCGCAAACGCGGCACTGATCCAGGACTACGCAGCCGCTGCCATCCTCGATTGCTCGGTGCGAGTCTTCATCGCCGGTTTTGATTAAGTCGTGCTGCATAATTCATCTCTCCAGATGGTAAAAGAGCCCCGAAGGGCTCCCGGTTATTTACCGTTAGGGGCTTCGCCGTGCTTGGCGTGCCATTGGTGGTGGTGAGCAGCGCAAAGCCATCTGACGGTTAGCGGGAAAGCATAATCATCATGGTGCGCATGCGTATCCGTGTCGCCGCAAAGCTCGCAAGCCAAAGGCTTTAGCTTGCCAGATCTGGTGGCAGCATAAATAGCTTGGTGAGCCGCATACTTTCTAGGATTATCACGCCTCCACGTTGCGAGATATCCCGCGTCCTGCCTGCACCCTCGACCCCTGTCGTATTCCCTGATTTTCTCAAGATTGTCCGACCGGTGAATTGAAACGTCATTTTTGGTGCAGGTCTTGCACTTGTTTAAATGCCCGTCTCGCATAGCCTTGTGTTTATAGAACTCGGAGAGCGGCTTACTCTCCGAGCACTTGAAACAGGACTTCATCAGATCATGTGAAGGAACATGCGCCCTTCTTGCAGACCGATAGGGGCGAAGGGAATGTCCGAATCCAGCTCGTCGAACTGATCGAAGTCAGTAGCCTGTTGCGGTGCCGCCTGCTGTTGACGCTGCTGTTGCGGAGCCGCATCGCGTGCCGGGGCCTGGGCCTTGACGCCACCCGCCGCAGCGAGCATGCGCTTGTAGTCGGCGTCGGTCTTGGCTACCGCTTCTTCCTGCTCTTCCTTGGACATCTCGACGAACTTGTCTTTCGGCGCAACCTTGCGCACCCAGTTTCCGCGCATGTAATCGACTTCGTTCGGGATCTTGAGACCGTCCTTTGTGTCGAAAACGTAGACGCCCAGCTGCATCATCATGGTCTTATTCACCAGGCACGCCTGGAGCTTCAGGTCGGTAGGCTTTTCGGGCGAAGCCAGCAGCTTGCCGCCCGCGTTGGTGTCGATCACGGCAAGCATTTTGAGGGCCTTGCTACGCTTCTTGGCGCGCTCTTCATCCGTCAAGGCCAGGTTAACGGTGCCTTCAACCGGGTTGACGTGCAGCTTCTGGAAAATGATACGGCCCTTGTAGCAGGCAGGCGCCACGACCTGATGCTTCAGGGAGATAAAAGTACCCTCGCGGTCGGTGGTTTCCCACTTGGCCTCGCTGATGCCGATCTTGACTTGAGTCGCTTCCGGGATCGGCAGCATGCCGTTGTTGCCGCCTTCAATCTCAATGGTGTCTTGCTTGCCAATGACTTCTTTGCCGTCATCCCAAAAATTTGCGCTCATACGGGTGAATCTCCATCAATTAAATAAAGGTTGTAAAGCTGGTTTACAGTTGCAGTTGCAGAGGGCGACTACAGATCCGGCTCGGCGTAGTCGTTCGGGTCCACGTCTTCTTGCTCGAAGGTCTCGACGTCCGGATCTTGAGTTTCCGGCTCAGGCTCCGGAGTAGGCTCATCCTTCTTAACGACCGTTTCGCCGGGCTTCTTCGGCGTGCCGTCCGGGTTCAGGAACTGGATATAGTAAGGGATAATCGCGAACAGCGGATTCACCCACTTGCTGATCGGAGGCAGCTCAATGGCGTCCTCGACGTGGTATCGATTCTTCGACACGTTACCCGACACCGCGTGGCAGATCAGTTGGCGCGTACCATCAGACTGAGCCTTGCCGGGCTTGCTGATTTTCTTGTCCTCGACCGCGCCACGTACAACCTTTTGCAGGCAGATGAAGCCCACCATGTCGACGTTGTCGATCCACGGCGCCTGGCTGTGCTTGCCGAGTCGCAGCGTGTATCGGCTGTAGTTGTCGCCGTCAGGCGGCTCTACCGTGTCAGTGGTAGCGTGGGCCAGGATGATGACCGCAAAGCCTGCGCGGTTGGCTCGCTCCAGCTTCTGGCGCAGCGCTGCATGCATCTTGCCGACGGCCTTTACACCGGCACCGAAGCCGCCACACGCCTGGTTGATCGAAAGCGGCATGTTCGGATCGGTGTCGACGATGTACTTTTCAGCCATCGCATCATACTGCGTGATACTGTCGACGATGATGGTGCGCTTTTTGTGGGTTGCGCGGTTATCGACGATCCAGTCGATTTGCTCGTCGACCTGGTCGATAGTGCGAGCCATCGGAAGCAGGGCCGGCTGACGCTCTACCGGGACCGACTCGATACCGTCTTCAGTGCGGATGATGATCGCTTTCGGGAACATGGCGGCCAGGGTAGTCTTGCCCATGCCAGGCTCGGAAAACAGGGTGATGAATGGTGGCCGAAGTTTCGGCTGTTCGATGATCATGGTTGTTGCTCTCCGTTTAGTGCTGCGCAGATACGCTCAGCGTCTTTTACTTCAAAACACTCGCATACCGGGTTAAATTTCCCATTGAAGCCGGTAGGCTCGCTGGTATCAACTACGGTCGCATCAAAGCAGCAATGCGACGACTGACTGCCGATAACTACCTTGTAGCGCTTTTCGTCCATCTGATTTTGCTCTCCAACAAGTGGTTATGTTTGCGACAGGACGAACTCTAGAGATTTGGGTTTGCCGGGTCAACCAATTTTTTCATTTATTTTTATGGGGTTGGATATCCAGATATTTAGCTATATAGTGGCCCGATACCAACGGGAGAGCTGTACCTATATGTCAACGAATATCGCTTATGACTTCATCGGCGCGGGATACCGCATCTTCGGTCTTTATGGTGCCAACGCTAACGGCGGCTGCGCCTGCGGCAAGGAGGGGTGTGAGGCCGCCTATAAGCACCCTATCGCCTCCAACTGGCAGTTCACCCCGGAATGGTCCGACGAGCAGCTAGAAGGTATGCAGGAGATGGGTCAGCTTGACACGGGTTACGGCGTGGTTGTGCGCGCCGCTGGTGATGAAGGCTACGGCTTGCTCGTAGTTGACGTGGATGCTCGCAACGGCGGAGTGGAATCCTATATGCGCCTCATAGAAAGGCTCGGGATCGACCTAGCCGCAGAGTCAGGCCTGTCCGTTAAGACCGGGTCCGGCCAGGGATCCATGCATATCTACTATAAGGCACCTCCAGGGGCGGCGCT
This sequence comes from Diorygopyx duplodentatus, assembly GCA_033557515.1. Taxonomy (NCBI): domain Eukaryota; kingdom Metazoa; phylum Arthropoda; class Insecta; order Coleoptera; family Scarabaeidae; genus Diorygopyx; species Diorygopyx duplodentatus. The sequence goes on from JAWQRJ010000006.1 coordinate 42,746, forward strand.
TTTGCAGGGGCATCCAGAATTTTGCGGGGTCGACTTCAAGAGTAGTGGGTACGTCGTGGGCCCCGGATCACGCCACAAGTCCGGTAACACCTACGAAATTATGTATGGATCGCCCGACGAAATCACTGAAGCGCCCCAGGTATTAATCGACCTCCTAAAACGCCCCGAGCGATTCCGCGCCGAGTACAACGGCAGCACTATGGACGTCACCGAGCAAGACCTGGCCGACATGCTCAAGCACGTATCACCAGACGTAGACCACGACACCTGGTACAAGCTCGGCATGGCCGTCCATCACGCCACGGGGGGCACAGGCTTCTCCGTGTGGGACAACTGGTCGTCGGGCGGCGAGAGCTACCCAGGCACGCAAAAGCTGTCTGAGCGCTGGCACTCATTCGGCAAGGGCGGCAACCCGGTCACCCTCGGCACCCTCATCTATCACGCCAAGCAAGGCGGGTGGGAGGAGTCGGTGGAGTTCAACCCTACCTCATGGTTTGAGGACGAGGGCAACGAGCCGGTGGTTGAGGTTGACGCGGAGCCCGCAGAGGGCGAGGTGGTGACCGCACCCTTAAAAAAGTCCAGCAAGCCGTTCCACACGAAAGGTATCGACTTGCTGCGGCCGCCTGGTTTGGTGGGTGAGGTCTGCAAGTGGATCAATGAGCAGTCGCGGTTCCCACGTGAAAACTTGGCAGTGGCCGCCGCGCTTGTGGCCATGTCCAACGTGGTGGGGTTGCGCTACACGGATGATCTGTCCGGTGTGACCGCTAACCTGTTCGCCATGTGCGTCGCTGCCTCTGCGACGGGCAAGGAGGCGATCATGCAGGCTATCATCGAGATTCACCAGGTGGCGGGGATCAACCGCGCTACCGTTGGCGACATCAAGTCCGACCAAGAGATTTTCCGGAACCTCACGGACAATCAGGCGGCCTTCTACATCATCGACGAAATCGGCCTGCGCCTGAAGGCCATCACCGAGTCGAAAGAGTCATACCACCAAGGCGTGATCGGCACGCTGATGGCCGTGTACTCGAAGGCGAACGGCTTCTACCCCATGACGGGCGACAGCAAGCGCGACGTAAAGAGCCGCCTGACCCAGGAGCTGAAGAGCTGCCGCAACGCCGTGGCGCAGAACGAAGACCCGAATGGTTACCACTTTCGACGAATCGGCAAACTTGAACGCGCCGTCAAGTCGATTGACAACGGCCTAGAAAAGCCCTACCTCTCGCTGATCGGGTTCACTACGCCCATCACATTCGACGGACTGGTCACCCCTGAACAGGCGCGAAACGGGTTTATCGGCCGCTCCATCCTGGTGAGCGAGAAGGAGACCAATCCTCGCATGAAGCCGGACTTCAAGCCCAAACCCATGGGCGACCGGATGAAGATGCAGATCTGCGGGCTGTACCAGGGGGGCGTGTACGACCAGGACGTCGACCGCGTCGAGCATTACGAGGAGCGCAGCAAGATCCCTACGGACGCCGAGGCCAGGGAAATGCTGCGCCAGGTGGGTGACTGGGCATTCGATCAGGCCGAGCGTCGCAAGGAGGTGGGCCTGGAGTCCATCCCGCGCCGGGCTTACGAGATGGTGTGCAAGATCAGTCTGATTCTCGCTGCCAACTCAGGACTACGCACCGCCGAGCACGTCCGGTGGGCCTTCGCCTTCGTCGAGCGCGACATCACCGAGAAGTGCAACCTGGCGCTGGCCAACGAGCTGGACACCGACAAGCCTGGTGGCGATAGCGGCATGGCTATCTGGCTCAAGATAAAGGGCACGCTCGCTGACGGGCATGTCGAGACGCGCGGGGTTGTGGTCAACCGCTGCAAGAAGTGGAGCCGCGAGAACGTCGACAAGATCCTTGACGAGGCTATTGCGGGCGGGCGACTGGTCGCCGAGGAGTCGAAGAACCCGGCTAACGGGCGCACCGTTGTCCGGCTGTCGATGCCTTTGAAAGACGCTTGACAGATTAGCAGCAAAGAAACTATTCTAAGCCCTCATTCATTGAGGGCTTTTTTTATGTCTACAGAAACAGGTCGACCACTGGCTTGCGCAACTTGCCTAAGCCAGCCATGGTCGGGTAAATCGACCGCAAGCCACCACGCGCATATATCTTGCTGTGGAGTCATCGCGGAGGGTGATGACTTGGCTCAGGCTAACTCGACATGGGAGCGCATCCAGCGCGGCCTGAAGGCGCTGGCAGCCATGCCCGACCCTCGAAAGGTGCTACGCGAGCGCCTGCTTCGACTGATCAAGACGCGCGGCGAAGTGTCCGAGGGCGTCCTTCTGAACCTCGTTCGACCTATCAGCCGCGAAGCCGTTAGGCTTGAACTTGACTATTTAGTCGCCAACTGCCAAGCGAAGGCTGCGCTAAGAGGGAATCCTCGCAACCACAAAAATCACGTCATATACTCGATTCACGACTGACATCAAGGCCCCGAAAGGGGCTTTTTTATGCCCAGCGCCCGTGAAAACCTTACCCAAAAGTCAGGTTTTCTGTACCCAAAAGTCAGGTTTTTAGCTCGGGTTGACCTATAGCCCCATGATGCGTAGTATCGGAACTGTCGCTTGAAAAACGACCCAGTAGCTCAAAAGGCACCAGGTGAATATACTGAATATCCTGCCGAGATGTTCATAAGTGATTGAAAACGTTGTACTTAGTGGATATCTGGATATCCACCCCCTCTCAAGAAAATCTTTAACCCGAAACGCTCTGCTAAGTAGATATTCAGCTAAGTACAGCAAATCCGGGGGCCTCGCTGGATAACCACTCCGATAATTAGATATTTACCTTCACGAAGGCCGAAGAGACTGTGTGTTTTTTATTTTGCCGTTTAAATTTATCAGCGACCCTACAGAGATATTTATAAAAGAAGGCTTTTTATATCTCACCCCCCCCTAGAAAAGTCATTTAAAACTTGCACCCTGAAACCAGTGAATGTAGGATTGCGGGACATAAACCAGTGGAGTCGCAACGATGTCGGAATTGAAACAAGCCCTTGTCAACGAGATTGTCAAGCGCATCAAAACCATCAATGGAAAATCGAGCGCGGTCGCCGCCGAGTTTGGTGTGCTGCCTTCGGACGTCAGTCACCTGATCAATGGGAAGGCCCTGGTGGTCTTCACGCTGGACAAGGTTCAGAAGCTTGCCGAGTCTTTCGGGGTGGAGTTTGATTTCTCCCTTAAGACGGTCAGCCTTGACGAAGCTCGGCGCATGGCAAAGATCGGTGGCAAGGGCAAAAGGACTGGTGCGACTGTCGGTCCGGTCGACTACGATCGTTATGGAGACTGATCCTATGGAAGCGCAAGAAAAGGTCAAACTGGCGCGGTGGTTCAATGCCCGTGGCATCCGCATGCTGAAGTGCGCCGGGCATGTGGAGTCCTGCGGGCATTACAAGGCGTTCCGTGAGCTGGCTGGGGCCAAGTTCGAGGAGCGGGATCGGCTGATGGAGGTGGTGCGGGTGGAGATGGGGAGGCGCAAGCAGTTCCTCTACCAGGTTGAGACCCTGGACTTCGAGGGGAGGGTATATGGCGTTTTCTCGGGCTATGACGAGCTGGACTCAGGTGTTAGGTTTGAGCAGAAATGCGAAGGCCTTGGTGTCGATCCAGGCATTTACCGAGCTGTTCGCCTTTGTCGGGTGCGCCCATGAGCACCCTTGTAGCGTCGATGCGGCGCGAGCTAGGGCAGCGCCTGTGTGATGCGGTTAAAGCGTCTGGGAAGAGCCAGCAGGAGCTAGCGCTGGCACTCGGGATTCATCAGACGACATTGTCCGGGTGCATACGGGGCGAGCGGTTCTCGGTGGAGCGTATTGCGCTGTTGTTGGAAGCGCTGGGTGATGTGGTGGAGTTTAAGTAAATATTTTCTCCCAGGGTATTGATCCGCAACTGGCAGGCTTGCTAGAGTCTGCCTATCACTCAACCAGCAGGTGGCAACATGGAATGCAAGGCAGAGCGGGAAAACATCAGAAAGTCGAATCACCAGGCACCCGGGCACGACAATCGGTCGATCCCGTGGGATTTGATCACTAAGGCGGACCGCGAGCGTAAGGCTCAGAAGCGCCGCAAGATCCGGGCGCGCAAGCGTCGAAAGGCTTACCAGGACTTCGTTAAGAGCGAGTTCGAAGGGACTTCGATACTGTTGGTGCAATCGTGAGGCGCCTTTCGATCAATTATAACGGCGACCTCTTTCCCTCTCCGCACGGCGACCTGGTTGAGTATCGGGACGTGGTCGCGCTTGAGGACGAGGTTGAGCGCCTTACTAAAGCGCTTGCCGATGAGCGAGATCGCATTATGAAGGCTGCGTCGAGCCCATCTATGCACGCTGTAGCTGGCGGCCGCCTGTTTGGCTGGGTAAACCCGAACGACGCACGCAAGTTCAATTCGGGTCACAAGGAGTCTTGCCGGGTCTTCAAGCGTAAGACCGAGATTTATGCAATGCCGCTTTCGAACCTGTTGGGGCCTAACCATTATCAGAAGCCGCCTACGGGCGAGCTGGTGACGATCAACGACGGGCTGACAGCTGAAGTGATAGGGCATGTGCCTGAAGGGCTGAAAGTGGCAGCTGGCGGGATTGAATTCAACGTAACCAAATGGAGCTGGAAGCCATGGGCTACCACGTAAAAAGAGAGCATTTAATTGGTGACAAGACGCTGCCGTATGAGCTACCGTGCAACGTCGTCGTGTCTACCGAACTGTCAGCATGGGTCGAGGTGGTCACGCCGAGCGGAATGACCAAGCGCATGGTTGTTCGTGCGGATCAGGTCTATTTTAAATTGGAGGCTGTATGACCTCCGCGATATGGTGGGTTCACTTGCCTGGCAAGGTCCCTTTCTCGATGGGCGGCGGGGCGCCAATGACCCAAGCCGAAGCACTGGAGACGGTTTTATGCATTTGGGCAACAACACCGAAGGAACAGATCAGGGTGACGGCGTTCCGCTAGCGCCCGTCGTCCACATGATCAACTTCAAGAGCCGCCGCGCCCTGGTTTGCAGGGGCGATAATGCGCAGGCTGATGCGTTCGAGCGGGGTTTCCGCAAGGTGACCGGTGCACACTTTCACAAATACATTGCGGACGCCAAGAAGGGGTTTCGCGCGAAGGGGAGCAAGAAGCGATGAGCAGGTACGAATTGCAGCCTCCGGGCGAATGGGCAAAAGATACTGCCAAGCAGGCGGTCAAGTCAGTATCCGCTATTGCCGTGGAGGTGGCGGTGCTGGCTCTATGCGTGGTCAGCCCGGTAGTCTACCTGTGCGCCCTGGCCTACTTCGCAATCGAGAAGCGGGTGCGCAAATGACCGCCGTCAACTCGACTGACAAGCACAACGGAACCGCACTGTGGTACGAGGGCGTAGCGCACGTCACATCGACGCTGGGCGGCCAGGAGGGCGCGGGAGCCGTAGGTATCTGCGAGACCATGATGGGCGCTATTGGTAAGGTCGAAAGGCCGCCAGGGTATGTAGCGGGCGTCACAGCGGCATGCCGGGCCGTTATCAAGGCTGGTGGCGCGCTTGGCAAACCGAGAAAGACGGTTCGCCGATAGGCGATGTAATAACATAACGCCTCGTTAAGTAAAATAATGCTTGACGGGGCGTTTTGCTGTGCCTATAGTTCGTGTCAAGCAAGTAGACAAACCCACCAACAACGGAGCAAGACGAAATGGAAAAATGGTCAGTTGTAGAAAAGGCAAACCCGCTAGTGGTCCACTGCCTGACCTGGAGCAAGCAGCGGGCAGAAGAATGGATCGAGCGTTACGGCGACAGTAAAATGTTCGACGATAAAACTCTGACGAAAGCCAGTTTCGAAGTTAGGCCGCCAAAAGTCTAACCAACCCCGCCCACCTCAAGCCCCTTAATTGGGGCTTTGCCAGTACCGGCGCCGAATCGTCCTGATCAAATGTCGTTACAGGCGGCGACACCTAAACTGAGGAGCAACACGACATGAAAGACATCAAGATCACTGACAGGCTCATCAACACAACAGGCAAGACCATCCCGCCAGGAACGTACACTGTGAGCGTCTGCAAGGTTGAGCAGGTGTGCGGGCGTATCGAGCGGACGATTGATATCGGGAAGGCTGTAGAGGGCCCTGAGTTTGACATGATGCTTGGGCGCTGCAAAGTTGGCGATGATGAGTCGGGCGAGGCGTTCCTGGCTAATAGCGCTCGTCAGCTTGGGGTTGAATACGCTTTCGGCAAGCCTGGCGATGACCCTCGCGATCTTGAGTTCAGCCCCCTTGGAATCGCCCCGCTGGAGATTATCTCGTGGGACGAGGCTGTGCCGTGCGGCGATGATGCCGTGTCGCATGGGATGCTTACGTGCTGGTTGCCGCTGCATGATCCGGCCGCCCCGAGCAAAGCATTCCCGCACGGCTTCGCCGATACAATCTACTTCCCGATGCGAAAAGGCATCCGCAAGATCGTCATTCGCCGCAAACCAAAATAATGCTTGACCATGCTTGGGGCGATCTGTAGAGTCGCACCTGTCAACTCAATTCACACAAGGATCACCGAAATGACTTACGCAAAGTTCTACGCCGCAATCGCTGTGCTCGCCACGGGCGCTGCCCTGATCGTTATCCTGGCTGTGCAGATTGCTACGGTTACGGGGGTGGTGTTTTGAGTGCTATTAAGGCAGCGGTAGCGGGTGCGGCTAGAGCGTTGTGGTTGAGCGATGTCGGCCCAAGCCTTTCTCTTCAAACCCTGCTCAAGACGGAGCCAGGCGCCCGAATTGTTTGGCGGCAGGCCCGCATGGTAATCGGAGAGCCTATTAGCCTTATGGGGTTCGCGATGCTTTCTACTCAGCGCCGAGCTGTAGCTGACGCGGCTCAGTTACTTGTCGTGTCGCGTGGAGCTACATCCTGGTGGCTGTATGGCGCTCGCCCTGGTCAGATAGTTGAATGCGCAAGGCATGCGGATAACGCTGATCGAAACATTGCTGGCTTTCGCGAGCAGCATGGCTACCGAGTGATTGCGGCGCCTGGGTCGACACTGCTGGACCGCGACAGCGCCGTAGCGGATTCTGCGCAGTGGTTATTTCTGAATCGCGCGGCGGTTGGTAGCGATTTTCTAGAGAGAACTGAGTCAGAGAAGATCTTGCGCGTGTGCGAGATTGCGAAGCGCTGGGACGCTGCGCCATGCCCATTCGAGGAGAAAAAATACTCGCTTTCCGACCTGCGCCGGGCGTACGATATGGGCTTCGGCAATTCCGCAGAAGGCTGGAACCGGGAGATTCACCCGGACTACGCCGACAACGAAAACTATCAGCAGGAGCGCCTCGAGGCGCTTAGGGAGTTAAAATAATGTCAGCACTCAAGCAATACGCCGACGCAATCCACAAGGCGCAGGCCGACCGAGACAAGAAGGTGCTGGCCATTCTGGCTGATGCTTTGGGGTGTGAGGCTACGATTGAGGCGGTACAGGGTCAGCTTCATGGCGTTTCCGTACATAACCATGCGGATCGTGCGCAAACCTTCTTCATTGGCGAGCAGATGGTCTGCTACGCCTCTCAACCTACGTGCAGCCAGGAGATTGTCAACGGGGTTGTCACTGTGACCGCGACCTACGAGCTGACGGATTGCCGCAAGTGAAGTTGGTGCGCGTGCAGTTCGTGTTGACGGACGATCAGCTGGCAACCCTAGCCGCCATCAAGCGCGCTGAAATAAAAGGCTGGCCTGTTCCTAGTGAATTGTGCGAGGCTACGGCCCTGTCCTTGTGTGAGCTTGGGCTGACCGATCTTAACGATGTATTAACCCACGCCGGGGAGCTGGTTATCAGCGCTACCGGCCTTGAATCAGTGGTGGTGCAATGAATATTCCGAAGGGTTACCAGCTAGCGCCGATTGAGCCTACCGCTGAAATGATTAACGCCGGTCAGGATCAGGAATTTACCGTAGACGTCTACGCGGCAATGCTAGCCACAGCCCCAACCCCGCCGCAACCCATCTACGACGAGGTGAAGGAGCGGGAGTTGTTTGAGGCTTCCGCTACCAGCGCGCTGGGCAGGGACTCTGATGGGTATTACATCGCAACCGATACGTATCTGCGCTGGCAAGGATGGAAATCCTGCGCCCAGTCCCGCGCCAAATCTGTGGAGGTGGGCGATGAGTAACGGTGTGAATTTCAAAGACCTGTGCATTGACTTGCGCAGGCAACTCGACCGCGTAACCGCCGAGCGTGACGCGGCGCTGGCTGAAAACAAGCTCTTGCGCCACGACGTAGCCTCTTACCTAGAAACGGTAGCGAAGGTATGCGACATGCTTGGCGTTCATCTTGAATCTGCCAAATCGGCAGAAGGCAAGCCGAGCGATGTGCTTTTAGGCTACGTCAGTTCAATGCAACAGCGCCTGACCGCAGCGGATGAGCGGGAAGATGCGTTGGGCAGTCTGGTGTCAGAGGCTGAGCTGGCCTTGAAGGCGCTGAATGTCGCCGTCAGCGTATTCGACGTGGAGCTGGCAGACAGTGCAAGGCGAGGTTTGCGCTTGATCATCGCCGCACTCAAGCCAGCAGAGGGTGGCGGCGATGAATACCGCAAGTCCTGCGAAATCGCGCACAAGGCGGTGAGCATGGAAAACCAGCGTATCGTCGCGCCTGGGCAGTTCAAGTGCCTCGCGTGCGGCGATATTCATCAGGGATCGGGGAATCTGCCATGTCCAAAAATGTCGCCGATTGCCTAACCCAACTCCCCGCCTACTGCTGGTGCCTGCAGGCACTGGTGCAACTGATTTGCTGAGGTGATTTATGAGTGTTCTGACGGATAACGAAACCCGCATCGCCAAAGACTGGCAGGCAATGTCCATAACCACCGTCGAGCAGGCGCAGTACCTGAAGATCGCTCAATACCTGGGCGACTCTCCAGCAACCAGTACCTACATGGTGGGCCTGCATATGCGTGAGGCTTGCTCGGTAGTTCGGCGCGACCTTCGCAAGATGGAAAAGCTAGGGTATGCCCTGGCCGATAGCAACGGGTCGAACAATATTTACTGGAGACTTAAGCCATGACCCCCAACCAAACGATTGACGGCGTGCCGCGTGCATATGCGGATCTTGAGCGAATCAATGTGCACGGTGAGCCAGATCGCAAGAATGAATCCGGCGAATGGATTAAAACCTGGAAGGAGCGCCAGCCAGGCAAAACTATATCCCATCACTCAAGGGCTTCAGGCCTGTGGAATAAGATCTCTGCCAGGTGCTTGGCCGGAGGCCGGTATCAGCGAGGGAATCCTGCATACGTCGGAACGACCAACGGATTTGGTGACTTTCAACAGTTTGCCGAGTGGTGTAACACCCAGCCAGGTTATTCGTCGTTCGATGCTGATGGCTTTCGATTCGAAATCGACAAAGACATCCTCGTCCCTGGTAATAGGGTCTATTCACCTGACACCTGCTGCTTTATCCCTAAGCGCATAAATTCGCTTCTCACGTCGTCCACAGCTGCGCGAGGCGAATACCCCATTGGAGTTTCTTATGTGAAGCGCCGTGGCATATTCGTGGCGTCCTGCAAGTACGGCGGCAAGATGAAGCATCTCGGCCATCACGCCAGCGCCGCTCAAGCACATGCCGCCTGGCAAGCCATGAAGGTAGCCATAATCACCGATGCCGCTATGGATTATCACGCTATGAATGGTTCATCAATACGCGTCTATGAGGCTCTGATGTATCGAGCAGCAATGATAGACCTGGCCCACAAGAACGGAACGGAGACTTTGCACCCATGAGCGATCAAAAAACTTCGGGCGAGCCGGTGGCGTGGATTAAGGAGCACTGGAGCGGGAAGCATGCTGATTTTCAATACAAGTCATTGACTGACGTTGTTTTTAAGGAGGACTGGAGGCCGCTCTACGCCGAGCAGCCCGCGCCGGTAGCGGTGAATAGTCAGGCTATGACCGAGCTGCGCCATATC